>JBCEWC010008263.1:0-20223 GCA_038996855.1 Solanum aculeatissimum | reverse complement strand
CTCAACCCGTGGCCACCAAAACTCATACATGGCTTGTATTACATCATAGAATGCCAACCATAAGTAGATTTTGAAAAATTTTGGGTTGTTACAGTAGATGGTGAGAACTAGAGCTACTGCGGCTATAGAATGAGAGGAGGTATCCTCTTATGTTGCTATTGAGACTCCATCTAAGGGTAGGGGTTTTTCCAGAGGATGCGTTAGAGGTCATGGCCAAGGAGTCGCACCGGTAAGAGATTATGAGTGGGGTATCTCTATTAAGCTAGTCATGGAGCCTAGATAGGAGCAAGTTCCTCATGATTATGCTGTAGCACCACTGTACCATTATATACTTTTGAGAATCTTGGGTGTGTTGGAGACTTTAGGGTAGGAAAATAGCCAAGTTGATACTTCTGGTACTTTATAGATTGATACTTCTGGTACTTTATAGACTCAGGTTGGAGTTCATTCCCTAGATCAGCAGCATGGCCCCATGGCCAAGGTTTAAGTAGAGAAGCCTTTAGAAGCTCTAATTATTATTATTCTACCATTAGCTTCCATCACTAATGAGGAGCAGCACAAATATGAGAGATTCAGAAAGATAAAGCCACCTTAAATCCTGGGTGTTAAGACCAAGGATGCATTTGCGTTTTTAGTTACTTGTTAAGGGCTAATTAATACTATGGGGTTGGGAGAGACCCATAGTGTGTGATAGGGAGTGGTGGGGGACCTATTTGGGATTATGTCCAATTGTTTCTCCTTTGATGTCTTAGGAGACATTTTTTAGTGCCTTCGTCGACAAATTTGTTCCTTGGAGTGTCCAGGAGGAGAGCCCATTGAGGTTCAAGAGTTTGAGATAGGGAACTATGACCATTTCTGAGTATGGGGTTCATTTATGTCAGTTAGCCCGGCATGCCATAACTATCATTCCTAAGCAGGTGAAGAGAATTTGATAGTTTGTGAAAGGATTGACCTACTCTATTAGACATTTCGTATTTTGGATATCTACAGATAGGATATCTTTCCAATCAGTTATAAGTGCCACCAAAGAGGCATAGTTGATGTAGAGAGAGGAGTTTGGGGACCTTAAAAGGGTATATACATCGGGACAATACTCGGGTACCTCATCAGAGGGCAGAGGTATGACCAGGGGAAGTGTTTTGTTTCAACACCGGGAGGTTCATACAGCCTTTCCAGCTTCAGAGGAAGGATGAGGCCCTCGTGATTCTTATACCTCAAGTCAGAGTTCATCTGGTTCTGAAGAGAGGCCTATGGGTCGAGGTGGCTACAGTATCCCTCATGCTCCTTCATAGGACCTGACCACCCCTAGATCTTAATTTAAGCATGGATCTCCTGATTATATGATTTGACAGTTCCCTACGCAAACGTATTCAGGGCCCAATCGTTTCTACCCCACAGCTCTAGTTAGAAATTCAGAACCACCAACTAGAGGTTTAGCCCCACAAACTAGGGGTTGGGGTAAAGGTTAGTCAGATAGAGGTGGTTGTATTTGTGGTACGGGAGCTGGTGATATCTATACTCATTCTACTAGTAGAGGGACAACTTCTTCTAGTAGAGGTCGGGGAGTCCATTGTTATGCTTTTCCAGGTAGACCTGAAGCTGAGGCCTCTAATGCTATAATCATAGTTATTGTTTTGATTTGTCATCACCCAACATCAGTGTCATTTGATCTTGGCTCTACTTATTCATATGTGTTTGCTTATTGTTTCTTGGTGTTTGAATTGCCTTGTGATTCTATGTTTGTGTTTGTTCATGTTTCGACCCTAGTAGGTGAGCCCTTAGTAGTGGATCGGGCATACCAATCCTATCTTATTACTTTGGTAAGCAAAGAGACTTGGGTAGATATGATTATATTAAATATGGTAGATTTGATGTTATTTTGGGTATGGATTGGCTATCTCTGTATTATACTATTCTTGATTGTTATACCAAGACCATTACTATTACTTCCCTTGCACAAGTAAGTGTACATGGTCAACCAAAGTAATAGAATGATTCTAAGGGAGTCGAAATGTCGAACCCAAAGGACTTGTCAATTAATTATTTACTAATTTATATTAATTCTAATTATTTATTTAAGCGGTGAATAATTAACCAAGAGAAGAAATATTTTTTACACAATCAATGAATACATCGAACTAAGATTATGGTTTAGCTAATAATCATGTTTAGCATCAATTTCATTTAGTTATTTGATTATTTAGTTACTGATTCACAGGGTTTAATTTGTCCAAGCAAGGTTGCATGCCTCTACCGACCTACTCTCATTGACATCCTAACTACATCATTGAGTGGGAATAGGCATAATTAATGAAAGTTCATTAAAGTTATCTTCATGTAGTTAAACCAAGCGAGGTGGATGGGTAGATGTCACAAGTCTCTCATACACGAATCATCCAGTCTCCTGGACAAACAATCTCCTATACCTTGAGTTTTATCCACTCCAACATCTCTCGAATCTAGAGCAGACAATAGATTTATTCCATTGTTGGCCAGACTATGAAATATAGATAAAAGGAATATAGGAACAACTAATATGATAATTAAACATATATTTTGAATCAATGATGACTAAACAATCATCTTATTAGGTACCATAATCTTAGAATGAGAATTTTAACTCCACATAGACATTAAGAAATTACCATAAATCAATCAAAGACAAATGTACAAAAAACTAATAATGGAGAAAAAAAGATGAAACTAAAATTCTCCGACCTCTACGACGGCTCCTATTTCTCTCTAGGTCAAGACATATGTAAAACCTAATTTTATGAAATATTTATAGGTGTAGGAAAAAAATTCAAATAAAATAATTGAGTCCAAAATAAATTAGAAAACTCAAACCTAGAAGAAAAATGGGCAGCTTCTTATGCGTGAAGCCGTGAAGGTTGTTGTACCAAAACTGCCTTCAACAATTCATGTTGCTACATGACAACGTCCTTCTAAAATTGAATTGTGAATTGCAGTTTGAATTATCGCATGTATATCTATAATAAATATTATTATATTCAATTTAATCCATTAAGTTGGTTGCTTGAGTTTTCTTATGTAATCTTCGCTTTTTAATTCGTTGGAGCTCCAAATCTCTTCATTTTTGTATCAATTTAATCCTACAAATAAATATACTATTTAGCACAATCCTTAAAATTTATGCTCAAAATGGATAAATAAAAGTATTAAATATGTGTGAAATCATGACTAAAAATATAATTTTTTTTCCTGACTTTACTTACCTTAGCCATGCCAGGTAGACCAAGGATAGAGTGGAAGAGTTCGAAGGGTTCATATTCTAGTAAAGTAATATCTTATATTTGGGCCCAAAAGTTGATTGATCGAGGATGTTTGGCTTACTTGGCCTTTATTCATGATCCTACCACTGAGTCACCTTCTATGGAGTTTATTTCAGTGGTTTATGAGTTTCTGAATGTGTTTCTTACTGATTACTAATAGTCCCTCCTGATCAGGACATTGATTTTTCTATTAACCTTGAGTCAAGCATTAAGCCCATTTCTATCATTCCCTATCGAATAGCTTAAGCTGAGTTGAAAGAGCTAAAAGAGAAGCTCCAAGTTCTATTGAACAAAGGCTTTATTCTCCCTAGTGTTTCACCTTGGGGGTGCCCCAGTCTTGTTTGTAAAGAAAAAGGATGGATCCTTGAGGATGTGTATTGATTATAAAGAATTGAACAAGGTGAATATCAAGAATAAGTACCCACTTCCTTGCATAGATGATTTATTTGATCATCTTCAAAGAGTTGCACTATTTTCTACGATTGACTTTAGGCTTGAGTATCATCAACTTTAGATTCGGCCATCAGATATTCCCAAGATAGATTTTCGGTCTAGGTATGGCCATTATGAGTTCCTCATTATGTCCTTTGGTTTGACTAATGCCTCTACAACATTTATGGAGTTGATGAATAGGTTGTTCCATCCGTATCTGGATTTGTTTGTGATTGTGTTCATCAATGACATCTTAAACTATTCCAAGACTGAGGAGGGCCGTGTGTAGGGAGGAGAAGCTTTATGAAAAAATCTCCAAGTGTAAGTTTTGGTTGAGTTCAATGGAATTCTTGTGGCACGTGCTGTCTAAGGAGGGTATTCGAGTTGACTCAGCAAAGATTTAGGTCATTCGAGGTTGGACTAGGTCTACCTTAGTTATAGAGATTCATAGTTTTATAGGCTTGGCTGGTTATTATCGTTGTTTTGTTAAAGAATTCTCCACTATTGCATCTCCACTGGCTAGACTCACTCAGAAGAATATGGTATTTCATTGGTCCAATGAGTATGAAGAGAGATTCCAAAAGCTCAAGTTAATATTTACTTCAGACCCTATTTTGACATTGTCAGAAGAGGATATGGATTTCACTGTTTATTATAATGCTTTGGGAGTGGGGTTAGGTGGTGTTTTGATGCAGAAATGGAAAGTTATTACTAATGCATCTAGACAATTGAAGGCCCAGGAGAAGAACTACCCCACTCAGGATTTGGAGTTGGTTGTAGTTGTATTTGTGTTGAAGTTGTGGTGTCACTATCTATAAAAAGTCCATTGAGATATCTTTGTTGACTATCGCAACCTAAAGTATATCTTCAGTCAACGGGATCTAAATCTATGATAGAGATAGTGGAATGAGCTTCTAAAAGACTATGACTTGAATATTCTCTATAATCCCAGAAAAGCCAATGTGGTGGTTGATGCATTGAGTAGGAAGGCTTCAAGCATACAGAGTCTAGCAGTTATCCGGGTTGAGGAGCGACCGTTGGTTAGAGATATTTAGAGATTGGCCAATGGGTTGGTGAGATTATAGATATTGAGGCTCGCTCATCTTTGATGGATCAGATTCGTAAGAAATAGTTTGAGGAAGAAAAATTATGTATTATATGGGATAAAGTGACTAGAGGTGAAACTAGAGAAACAATGCTTGATTCTGATGGTATTTTGAGAATTGAGAGTCCTATCTGTGTGCCCAAGGTTGGGGATTTGATAAGACTGATACTTGAGGAGGCTTATTGTTCTAGATAATCTATCCATCTAGGGTAGAAAAGATGTACCATGATCTCAGTCATCATTATTGATGGGCCAGTATGAAGAGAGATATATCAGAGTTTGTAGCCAGGTGCTTGACATGTCAGCAGATCAAGTATGAGCACTTGAGGCTAGGTGGAGAACTTCAGAGGATGCCCATTCCCGAGTAGAAGTGAGAATGCATTGCCATGGACTTTATAGTTGGCTTACCTCCTACAGTTGGGGGTTTTGATTCTCTTTGGGCAGTGGTGGATCGATTGACCAAGTCCATCCACTTCATTTTGGTCAAAGTGAAGTATACCACTGAAAGACTAACCCAGCTTTACATCTATCAGATTGTGAGATGTCATAAAGTCTCAGTGTCTATTGTATCATGTTATGGGTCATTGTTTACTTCATATTTTATGAGGGATTTATAACATGGTTTGGGTACCCATTTGGATATGAGTATAGCTTTTCACCCTAGACTAATGGTAAGTCTGAGAGGACATTCAGGTTTTAGAGGATATGTTTCAGGCCTATGTTATTGATTTTGGGGCTATATAGAATCAGCACTTGGCCTTGGCAGAGTGTGCGTACAATAATAGTTATCATTCAGATGGCTCCTTTTGAGGCCTTGTATGGATGAAGATGTAGATCGTCCATTGGATGGTTTTATATAATAGTGGTGGTGAGCATGGGTATTGATATGTTGAGAGAACATCTTGAGCGGGTACAGTTGATTTAGAGTAGATTGATGACAACCCAGAGTCGCCAAAAAAGTTATGTTAATAGGAGGATTTGACCTTTGGAGTTCATGGTTGATGAAATGGTTTGGTTGAAGGTCTCACCTTCGAAGGGTGTTATAAGAATCAGGAAGAAAGGCAAGCTCAGTCTGAGGTTCATTGGTCCTTTTAAGATTCTTGACAGAGTGGGAGAGGTGGCTTATAGACCTGCCTTTCCACCCAACTTGTCTTCAATCTATCTTATATTCCATGTTTCGATGTTGCGATGTTACATCCTGGACTAGTCTCATGTGATTTCTATGGATTTGGTTGACTTGAGGTTAGATTTGACTTATGAGGAGTAGCCAGTGGCCATCTTGGACAGGTAGGTAAGAAAGTTGAGGACTAAGGAGATCACTTCAGAAAAGCTCCAGTGGATCCATAGGCTCGAGAGTGAAGCTACATGAGTGATAGATCCAGATAGACGGCTCGATACCCTCAGTTATTTGAGCAATCATATATGTCCCTTCTCCTATGTTTGAGAATGAACATTATTTTTAGTAGTGGATGATGTAATGACCCTTAAGGTCATTTTTGACCAAATTACCATTTTACCCTTCCCTAAAATTGCCTTGGATCATTTTTAATTGAGCCTAAAAGTCAGATTATGAAAATCTTGTAAAAAGTTAGATTTTTTCTAAAGAATGAGTTTTAAAGGCTTAAATTTGGAAATTGTTTAGGTTTATGGTCATTTTGAGTTTCGAGTATAAAAATTAGATTCCATCAGTTTTGAAATGAAGAATCTGGTCTATTATGAGTACTTGAAAAACTGAATTTAGAGTTAAAATAAAAAAATTTGGATCCAAAGTTGCATATTTAGTTGATTTTGGATCATAGTTTGATTTTGGTCAACATTCGAAGTTCAAAAGCTCTAATTAAATTTTGTCAATTCTAGTGGTTTCGAGTGGTGAAATTAATGCTTGAAATGGCTTGGTTGCAATTTTTAGAGATTTCGAGATTATTTTGATTTTGTGAGTCCAGAACTAGTTTAAACGATCTTTCTCGAGTTCTGGACCAAGGAGGTCTCAAATTTGAATTTTGAAAGTTTCATTGAGTATGGAATGTCACTTTTGGTAGGGTTCCATATTTGATTTATGTTCACGAGCTTTCGAGAAAATTCTGAAGGTCCTATTCTTGATTTTCTAGGTTGTGTAAAGTGTTGGTGTGAATAGCTCTGGTGCAAGTTAGTTTCTACTCTTCGTCCGCAGGGTCCCCACAGCGTTCGTAAAGTGTAGTGTGTTTAAGTGTCCGTGTTCACGGAGCATATGTGTCTTCCACTTCACGTGCGAAGGTGAACTGACTGCGTTCGCGAAGCTTTGGGATTTCCAAGTTTCAGTGTTCATGGAGCATTGATCGTCCCTAAACAAGTGAACTCTTTTAATGATGGTTTTTAACTCATTTCCATCATTTTAAAATTTTCAAGCTTCGTTTTAGAGAGGATCTTCAAGGTTATTCAAGGCAAATCGATTGGGTAACTATTTTCTTATCTATTTCATTGATTTCCATTGATTAAATTGTGTTTTTAACTTATAATTTTGGGATTTTAATTGGAGAAATTGGAAATTCTTTTAACTTTGATTTCTAACTTTAAATTAATGATTTCTCCCTCATCTTAACTTTGTTTTCAAAATGGTTATCACCGTTGAATTCCTTTTTACTTGGAGAACATTGACATATATTAATTTTTAGATTTTAGCTACTTTTACCGGCATGATATTGTTGACCATTTTTTTTCTTTTCACCTGAATTGATTAATTTTAGTGTCATTAGATTCGTTATGTGATTGTGATGCTATATTTGAATAGATTTTGATAATTTGGAGTATCGTAAATAGGGAAAGCTTTGGATTTGACTTGATTCGAGACTATATCTAAGGAAAGTAAACTTCTAACCTTTTGTTAAGTATGAATGAACCTTGTATGCTCCTATGTGTATAGAATGAATACTTTGGAGTAGAATTGTATCATTGTAGGCTTTGATCATGAGATTTCGGATTGAATAATTATTCATATGGTGATATTTTGACTTGTAAATTAATTGTAGATTAGTAATCTATGTGATCTTATGAATCATTTGATATGGATATCGAGATGGCACTTTTATTGTGATATGATTGATATATTGAGACTGTGATGATATTCAAACACTGATGATATTAAGTTGTTGATGATATTGATATGTTGATGATGTTGATACTATGACAATATTTAAATCATTGTGATATTGACACTGCGATGTACTTGAGATCATGCATATTGCGTCTACTATTATTTATGAATTGGTACTTGTAATGGCTACGATCGAGAGATGAGTAAAATAATATAAGGATTGGTGGCCG
Source organism: Solanum aculeatissimum (assembly GCA_038996855.1). Lineage (NCBI taxonomy): Eukaryota > Viridiplantae > Streptophyta > Magnoliopsida > Solanales > Solanaceae > Solanum > Solanum aculeatissimum. The sequence continues at coordinate 12,093 of JBCEWC010008263.1, read as the reverse complement.
AGGTCTTTACCAGTCGATGGTCAGCCTAGGTTTCTACCAGTAAACTGAGATAATATATCAATTGTATTGAGTCCGAGGTTATTTTCAGAGGTGTGAGCATTTGGCTGAGGTCATTGCTGGCAATGTTCACAGATACATGGTCTATATGAGACCTCCATGGGTTTTTTTCTAACACATATATATTTATCAGCGAATTTATATCGTAGGACAAACATGCATCACGATTATTTGATATTGCACCGCATTATTCACAACTCATGGCATTCACTCCATATCATATCATTACTGTCTTGATATTATAAAATGTATTGCTTATGAGACTATATACTTATTGTGTCATTGACTTGAGTAATTGTTGGTTATATATATATATTGAGACATTATCCCATTTAATGAGTATATCTATATTATTGTGATTTGTATAATATATTATGCTGGGACTTTTCTGAGTGCATGTGTGTAGTTCGGCGATACGTGATTGGGAATTAGGGAATACTTGTGTTCTTCATTACTTTACTTTAGGTTGGTTCCATTTCATTGAGTACCATGTTGTTTGGTGCTCAATCCTTGCTATATGTTTGTAGGTTGTGAGCCCGGTCGACCTTGCTAGCCTTCTGATTTGCAAGATCGAGATTTGGATCTTTTGAGAGTAGTTGTTTGTCCCTCTATCAGACCTTTGGAGATTCTATCTTTATGTTTATGTTTTATGTGAGAACTAGATGTTTATACATGTATTTCATTTGAGTATTATGTATTTAGAGGCTCGTACATGAGACGCCAATTCTGAGAATGTTGTAGTTATGATTTCCTATGCTCTTATTAGATTGTTTATCTTCCACTTTATTTAATATGATTAGTTATCTAGGTTTTGGATTGACTCACCTTAGTCGGTTAAGTGAGTGTCATCAAACCATGATTTGGGATCATGACAAATTCTTGGGATCCTCACCAAGTACTAACCCCATAAACTCTAGTAGGTTCATTCTCAAAACTCATGACTCCTTGTAGTGTCTGGGGCATACTGTCTGCATGTATCCTCTCGGCATCCCTACATTGGTATTGTCTAAGTTAAAGTCTGAATAGTCTGGTAAAGCTCAGCATTAGAGATATCAGCCAGTAGTGGTTGCTCAACAAGCATAGCTAGGCCTCTTGGTCCCTCAGGAAGTTATGGCTCAGCCTGATTCACATTCTACCTCGTGTGGCTTCCTATACCCCTAGCTTGTACGAGATGTCCAACTTCTCTTCTGGGAGGCATAATCTGAAAGCAATGCATAAAAGCACGAGTTAGAGAAGATTACACAGAGTTACTCTCTGATGCATGAAAAGAATACCAAAAAAGGTCAACATTTTGTAATGTTATTTGCCTCCCCATTATGGATGTGGCGCGCTTCACACCAATAATAAGAACTCTACTACACAACTTTATAGATATCCTAGGACGCTTGAACTCTGTGATCTAATACCATGTTACCACCTCCTCCCTCCCGAGACTACACCCTGGATGTGGCTGGTACTTGGAAACTATTTCTGGCCTCAAGGAAACCATTAGCCTGGCTACTTTACTCAGCAAATAACTTAAGCAAATAAAGGATAGGCTAGAAATTAAGCATAACTAGTAAATAAAAGTCTCAAATCATTACAAGCAAACAATCTGAGAAGTTAACAATTTAAAAGAGATACTATAGTGTTGTCTACTAGTATATGAAACCTCTATAATGCATAACTAAAAATAGGGGTACCACAATAGGCCACAACTATCTCAAACTAAAAGAAAATAATTAAAACTAAAAGGAATAGCATCAAGGAGCCTCTAAAATTGCAAAGAGGTCTCATCATTGATTAAGTAAAAATGTTGAATCGTCTGATGATATGCCTATTGAGGGGCTCTATCACCTGTGCTTGCATTGTAAAATCATGCAGCTCCAAAGGACGTCAGTACGTGGAATGTACGAGTATGTAAAATGGCCAAAATAGGAAAACTCATGATACAATACTCAAATCATAAGCTTAGCACAGAAAATAATTCAGTAACATAAACAATGGAAAATAAGTGAAATATTTGGTTTAATGCATAAATAAATACAACTTAGTCTATGTCTAAAAATAATATATACTTTAACTTGGGGAGTTTCTCTAATCGATAACCACCACTATGAGCATCATGATGATACAATGCTTTGCCCATGTTGTCAGGCCACCCAATACCTTGCCTGGGTAAGGGATGAAGCTAAACTTATGGATCCATATAAACTGGGTCATCTCAGTGGCATATGAGGAGTCATACAATATTGATATACTTTTGTCCTGCGCTGACTATGTAGTTTATGAATTTGAGTTATTATTACTCTTACCTATATAGATGTTTAATACTACTCCCAAAAATATTATTTATATGCTCATAACTGTAAAAGTATCATTACACAATATTTATCTTTAACTGTTCGGGACTTACCCCAACATTAACTTTTTCTGAACTTCTCTCAAACTAGTCTCTTAACTCAATCTCAAGAAAAATTTTTGGCTTAAACTGTACGTAAACCTTGGTAAATACTTGTAGTAAGCTAACCATTCTTCAATGCTAGTGAAATATAATAGGGGAAATAATTCTAACCTCAGTTAGGGTTCTTGTAACTATAGTAATACTTTAAGAGTTTAAAGAGATGTGCTCAACAATAAAGTTCTTAGCATAATAATAATAAAATAACAAGAATTTCATGATAAGGTTCTAGAATTTCTTCATAAGATCATATGAATGAAATTGCCTTGACTCTTTACTAGAATTCTTGATAAGAAATATAGATTAGGCACGAAAATAAAATTTTAGGTGGCCTTACATACCTGGGCATGAAGTTTCTTGAAGAATTCACTAGATTTTGTCAGGTCCTAACTCTTCTCTTTTCTTCTTAGCCCTAGTTCTCTAAGTCTTAGCATATAAATGTTTGGAAGATCACACTTAGGAACTGATATGAGGTCAAAATGACTTCAAAATGAGGTGGGCTATGTGTAGGAGGGGTGGACAAAAGACTAGAACACCTCACTTTAAAATTGAAATGAAATGCAAAAATTTGAGCTGTCATGTAACAAGTCTGCAATGCGTACTTGTTCTTCCATAGTTTATTTTTGTAAGAAACACATAACACTTGTTAATTAAATGCATTTTTACGAAGAAAATGCATAAATGAACTATGATGGGGTAGGTTTTCAACGCAGACCTGTTGCGCACCTTCTTGGATAAAAATTCTTTCCCCAAAAACTTTTTATTTGATCTGATTGGCCTAAAATTCAATTGAGATTACTTTTCGTCACAATTTTTTTCCTAATCAATATTTCAACCTCGCCAAAAAATCGGGATGATGGGTTGTGCGAGCTATCTTTTATCTAAGAGTATTTTGATCATTTTTAGGGTGTAAAAATCGGGATGATGGGTTGTATTTTTTTCCTAATACAATTTTTCTCGCTTTTGAAAAGTTAGCCAATAAACCTTATTAATACAACCTAAATATATATACAGATTTTGTACAATACATCAAATCAATCAAAAAAATAAAAATCAAGAGCCCTTAATTTGTAACTAGAATATAAAAATAATATACTCAAATAATAATGCAAATATTTTTTTTGATGTCACTCAAATCTACAACAAGGGTAAAATAATCTGCATTACTGTCATACACCGAGAGGGTATACTTGGCGTGGTCGGCGCTTGAAGAACCATTGTTGATTCCCCAAAAGAACCTTCTGGCCTCATCATTACATCAACTAAACAGCAGAAGAAATACTCAAAATAAAATGCATCAATAGATAAATATAACTCTAGTGAAATACTTTCCAGTGAACAAGTTTTGAAATAAAACACTCAACAATCCTCTTACTCAATATCTATGAAGCTTCCACATCTAACGTCTAGATGGTACCATGACCGGCCATGGCTACCCAACTCAAAGGAAATAGTAATAACAAATAAAAGATGAAAAGAGAGGCTCCTCCGAATAGTAAGGAGGGCTCACCAACTCTGGATGCAAGGGAACTATACCCCAATGGTGCGCCTACTAAAGTCCTCTATCATCTGTGTCTACATCATTAACGATGCAGGCTCAAATGGACGTTAGTACATGGAATATACTGGTATGTAAAAAAGGCTAAAGTAAACACATAGGGCTCAACTCAACTCAGCGAACTCAACCTCTTTATCTCATGACTCATCTCAGTGGAAATGGAAGTTTAAGCTTTAAAAATCATGATTTGAGTTAGACTCAATGCTTATGCAACTCAGCTTAAAAATCGTGATATGCTCAATCAAATGTTGCTTAAAAGTTTCTCTAACTGATCCACCATCATAAGTTCAGTGATGTACAACAAAATAGATATTGTTGTCACACCCCTTCTAAACTTGCCAAGGTAAAGGACATCAACCTCTCCCTCTCTCTCGGATCCAAAGAGAATGTCCATCTATAGGGACAGGAGTCGCCAGAGTTAACTACACGACTATCCTACACGGGCAACGTAGGTCTGGGGTGTTTCCTCTTACCCAACTTAGTGGTCAATACTCTTTCCAACACTAAATTATGCTCATGAAAATCAACTCAAGCTCATCTCTTCAACTCATCTCAAACATCTCAACTCAATTCCTCAATACTCAGTTACTCAAGATTATTATTCATGTAATGCAACTCAAGACTCCAACTCGTATTATACAAAACTCTCACTCATACGATAAGTCAATATCATATCAATCATGCTCAACATATAAGACGTATTAGATGTGCATCACATGCATATGTAAAAAAGAACAGGTACTTCTCATGCTCAACTAACTCAACTCAGAAAATTAGACTCATGATCTCAATTCAGTCAGCATACAGGAAAATAATGAAATTTAGGGTTAGGCTATCAAGAAGATGAATAATAGTTGATTTCCTGGTAATAAAAATACAACTCATCAATTTACTCATCAATTTACATTCATGAGGACTTAAACAAATGTAAGAAACTTAGAACCTAGAATCACAAGATTTATATTACTTGGTTATTACTCGTACCCTCGACTCAAGTAGACGAAGGGACGCATGGATGAACTCAATTTAATGCTTTAGATAGCCTTACATACCTGGAAGTTAGAAGAATAATCAATCCTCTGTCGATTCTAGCAATTGAACTTGTAACCCTCGCTTTTTCCCTTCTCTCCTCAGCCATAGCTTTTGTTTTTAGCGTAATAGGGGTTCAAAAATAGGATTTAGAACTCTTTTTAAGTCAAAATTGACCTATATTGGTCATATTTTGAGTTTAAGAGGGGTGGAGAAAAATCCAAAATGCCCCTCCAAGGATTTAAAATTTTAAACTTTGGAGGAACAAGTAGGGGGACCAGGTTCGCGATGCGGGCCTGTCGCGTACCTGTGTATTTTTCTCCAAAAAAATTTTTGATCGATTTTTGAATCCCATAGAAAATAAAGGGATCACATTTAAGAGTACGTCCGCGACGCGGACTTTCGCTCACTTTTGTAGAATTGCATTTTTTCCCCAAAAATGTATCTTTCAATCTAGTTGCCCTAAAAATCAACTAAGATCATTTTCCCACACACTTTTTTGTGTTGATCGCATTTTTAGCCTTGGATTTGGCAAAAGAGTCTGGGATCATGTACTTGCTCATCTAGGGGTATTTTGATAATTTTACCGAGTGTAACATTATCTCTCCCTTGGATCATTTGTCCTCGAATGAAGAGTGGTTTATAACCCTAGAATAGATATGAATAATACTCTTAGACTCTAACAATCAAACAACTCACAACTCAGTCATGCAATTTATCAATCAAGAAAGTAAGAAATCAAGTAATTAATCAACTTAACAACTCATCAATCGAACTTTAGAGCACTATCGCTATCTAAAACTTAGAATCAAAGGAAACTCGACGAATTAGGAACAAATCACATACCATCAACTCTCTCATCATCCATAGGTAGAAATAAATGTGTGTACCTCACCTTCATATCTTCCTTTGCTTCCTAAGTAGCTTTTTCCACAAATTGATTTCTCCACAATACTTTGACAGATGCAATTTCCTTAGTTCATAGCTTATGAACCTGATGATTAAGGATTTGAATGGGAACCTCCTCATATCTCAAATAGTCCTTCACTCCAATACATTCGATAGGCACTACCAATTACAGGTCTCCCAAACACTTCTTCACCATAGAAATATGAAAGACTAGATGGATGGACTCTAGCTCTAGCCGTAGCTCTAATTCATAAGCTACATTACTCACGCTTCTCAAAATATGATAAGGACCAATGTACCTCGGACTCAACTTTCCTTTTTTCCAAAGCGCATCACACTTTACATAGGTGACACTTTCAAGTATACCCAATCATTAACCTCAAACTCTAAGTCTCTTCTCCTAATATATGTGTAGGACTTTTGTAGACTCTATGCAGTTTTCAATCTTTCTCGTATGATTTTAACTTTCTCCATAGCTTGATGAACCAAGTTTGGCCTAATTAATTCTGCCTCACCCACCTCGAGCCAACCAAACGATGACCTATCCTTCCATAATGTGCCTCATAAGAGGCCATCTGAATACTCGAATGGAAACTATTATTGTGAGCAAATTCAATCAGAGGCAAGTGGTCATCCCAGTTACCCTTGAAGTCAATGATACAGACTCCCAACATATCCTTCAAATTTTAAATTGTATGCTCTACCTACCCATTAGTCTGCGGGTGAAAAGTAGTGCTAAGGTTCACCTTCAAACCCAAGCCTTCCTAGAAAGATCTCCAAAATTGAGCAGTGAACTAAGCTCCCCTATCTGAGATGATGGACAAAGGAACTCCATGAAATCTAACAATCTCCTTTATGTACAGTCGGGCATATTCCTCTGAAGTGTCAGTTATCTTTAGTGCCAAAAAGTGTATAGATTTTATCATCCTGTCAACAACTACCAAAATAGAATTGTGTTGCCTGTGAGACCTCAGTAAGCTTGTGAAGAAGTCCATGTTGATCATCTTCCATTTCCATTCTAGAATATCAAAGTTTTGAGCTACTCCACAGGGTCTTTGATGCTCAACCTTAACTTATTGGCGCTTCGGGCACTTAGAAACAAACTCAACAATGCCTCTCTTCATTCCACTCTACCAATAGACTTCTCTTAAGTCATGGTACATCTTAGTTGACCCCGGGTAGATAGAATATCTAGAGTTATGTGCCTCTGCCATGATTTTTTCTTGAACACCATCAATATTAGGAATACACAATCTGCTTTGGTATCTCAACACTCCAGTTCCCCTTCAGTGAAAGCCATCACCATCTGCTTGTGCGCATTAGCCTTTAGTTGCAGTAAAACAAGATCTTGGTCTTGCTTCTCCTTCACCTTCACTACTAGAGATGATGAAGAAACCATTATACATAAGTTCTCCAACTTTATCTGATTCTCCTAGTTGAACTCTTAATCGTGCCATTCATTGAACCTATATAGCCATCTCCTTCCTTTCCCCCTCGGAATTGGAGGTACTCCCCATGGATAACTTGCTACGAGCACCAGCAACTACGTTAGCTTTACCTAGATAGTAAAGGATGCTCATATCATAATACTTGAGAAATTTGATCTATCTCCTCTGCCTCAAGTTAAGCTCTTTTTGGGTATCAACATATTGCAAGCTTTTATGGTCCATGAAGACATTAACATATGCTCCATATGGGTAGTGGTGCCATAGCTTAAGAGCAAACACCACTGCTGCCACTTCTAAGTCATGGGTGGGATAGTTCTGCTTATGTATGTTGAGTTGTCTGGAAGCATAAGCAACAACCTTACCCTTCTGAATCAACATGCATCCCAAACCCACTCTCGAGGCATCACAATAAATAACAAACCCATCATTTTCTTTAGGAAAGGTCAACACTGGGGCAGTGGTCAACCTCATTTTTAACTCTCGGAAACTCCTCTCACATTCATCAGACCATTGAAACTTGACCTTCTTCTGGGTCAACCTAGTCAATGGTGCGCATATGGAAGAAAACCCATCAACAAACCTATGGTACTAGCTTGATAAACCCAAGAAACTTCTTATGTCATTCAGAAAGGTGGGTCTAGGCCAATTCTTAACAGCCTCAATCTTTTGAGTATCTACTCATATACCATCGCCCAAAACTATATGGCCTAGAAATGCTATAGATTTGAGCAAAAACTCACACTTTGAAAATTTCACGTACAACTATTATCCTTGAGCATCTTTAAAGAAATTCTAAGGTAATTAGTATGCTCCTCCTCATCTCGGGAATACACCAGAATATCATCAATAAACATTAGCATGAACATATCAAGGTATTGCCTTAATACTCTGTTCATCAAGTCCATAAAGGTTGCAGGTGCATTTGTCAACCCAAAGGACATCACCAAGAACTCAAAATGACCATATTGTGTTTGGAAAGTTGTCTTCAAAATGTCACATTCTCTCACTTTCAACTACTGATAGCCTGATCTTAGGTCTATCTTGGAGAAAATAATGGCACCCTAAAGTTGGTCAAACAAGTCGTTGATCCTTGGAAGGGAATACTTATTCTTGACTGTCACCTTATTCAATTAGTGGTAGTCAATGCACATTCTGAGTGAACCATCCTTCTTTCTTACGAATAGGACAGGAGCATCACAGGGAGAAATACTCGACCTAATAAAACCTTTCTCTAGAAACTTTTCCAACTACTCTTTCAACTCAACAAGGGCCATCATATATGGCGGAATAGAGATAGGTTAAGTGTTGGGAAGAACATCAATTCCAAAGTCAATCTTCCTATTAGGAGGAACTCTGGGTAGATCCTCAGGAAACTCACTCACAATCGAGATGGACTCAAGAGTAGGAATCTCAACATTGTCAGACTTAACTCGCATGAGGTGGTAGATACATACTCTAGAGATTAACTTCCTGGCCTTAAGGTAGGAAATAACCTTACCCCTAGGCACAGTGGAATCTCCCTTCCACTCTATAATAGGCTCATTCAGAAACTAAAATTTGACAGTCCAAATTCAACAACCAACAGAGGCATAGCAGCATAAAGCCAGTCCATACCAAGAATTACATCAAAGTCAACCATCTCTAACTCAATCAAATTGACAAGACTATCCCTATGGTAGATGGACAGTACATAATCTCTATAGACTCTCTCAGCTAGAATATACTTACCAACAGAAGTAGAAACAGGGAAAGGCTCAAGTAAACATTTAGGATAAATCTCAAATTTACAAGCCACATATGGCATCACAAAGGGCACAGTTGCACCCGAATCAAGCAAAGCATAATAATCAAAGGTAGAGACTTGAAGAATACCTTTCATAACATATGGTGATCCCTCTTGGTCCTATTGGTTCCTGATCGCATATAGACAGTTTGTTCCACCACCCTTCCCCTGATGCAGCACATCTTTGATTACCTTTAGCTGGTGGTACTGTAGAAGAAGATTGTGCCTTATTGCCCCCAAAGTGGATGGTCCCTTTGAAAAAGACCTACCTAGCCACACCTGTAGCAACTATCTAATCCTTCTTTGTACTCTCCCAAATGTATCCTGCCACACTTCCCACAAAATGGCTTCCCTATCAAGCCAAGGGTCACACTGGCCTATGAACCCTATGCTCTAAAGTTTGATTGACCTTGGGACCTTTGATCATACCTGTTATTTGGAGTTGGTGCACTTGAATATGATGGTGCATAATCTAGATTCCTCATCTGAATATATGACTTATCCCCCATATTCAACTTAGTTTGGCCAGGCCCTACCAACTTAGCCTTCTTATGCAGATGCTCCACTCTATCCCTCTTCTTGTCCTCTTCAAGTTGTTGAGCATACACCATGAGTCTATAGATGTACATGCCTAGGATTAGGAAGGTCACCTTACAGTCCTTCTTCACATGCTTGCCCAAGCAAGATATAAATTTTCTCATCCTTGCCCTCATATCTTGAATCATTTGTAGAGCATACTTGGATAACTAAATGAACTTAAGGCTGTACAACTTGATAATCAACCCCTCCTACTTCAGATTCATGAACTCCTCAATCTTTACCTCCCTAACCTCTTGGAGAAATAAGTGGTCAGGGAACGCACCCTCAAACCCACTCCACTCGGATGGCTCGACATCCTCACCTCGACCTTCTTCCACTTGATTATACACACATTCACCACATCTTTAAGTTTATAAGAGGCAAATTCAACTCCTTCGATCTAAGTCGCATGCATAGTATTCAACACCTTCCACATCTCATCAATGAAGTTTTGGGGGTCCTCCTAAACCATAGACCCTGCAAAGACTGGTGGATTCATCCTTAGAAAGTCCTTAATTTTGGTGGAGGCTGATGGCTCCTGGGAGCTAGAGCTAGGAGTCATAAACCTCGGTTACCTCTTTGGGAGGCCACTATTTGGGTAAGAATAGTAATGGATCCCCTAAATTTGGCCTCTAAAGTGAGGGTTGACTGAGCAGTAGGTGTTTGTGAAACCCCAGCGATTCTAGCAGGTCAACCTCGGCCTCTTGTCTCCATCTGGGTAGGCACTTTTGATGGGGGATTCTCAGTATTGCTAGTTGAAGCATCCCTTTGGGAGGCAATATGCTTAGGATCCATGATCTGCAAATGCATAATGCATGAATTAGAAAAGAGTTTTATAGAGTTAAACGCTATTGCACAACTTAGAATGTCAAAGAAATGTAACTACTCCTATTTTCTTATAGCCTCCTGCTTATGAAGTGAGGTCCACAACACGCCCATAAACAAGTCTTTATTAGATACGGCTTCATAGACTCCTTAGGAAACTTGAACTCTATGCTTTGATGCCAAGTTTGTCATGCCTCGGGAGGGTATCCTTGGCGTGACCGACATTTGAAGAACCATTGTTGATTCTTCAAGAGAACCATCTTGCCTCATCATCACATCAACACAACAGTAGAAGAAATACTTAAAATAAAAGGCATCAACAGATAAATATAACTCTTGTGAAATACTCACCAGTGAACAAGTTTGGAAATAACTTTATAATGGTTAGTCAAGGTTAGTGTTGGGTTCGTCATGGTTTAATTTATGTATTCATGGATGGTATTCAAGTGGCGAGATTCAAAGGAATTATTTTGGAGTAAATTTGTATGATTTTTTAGACAACATGGACTTTAAAAGGTCATATCTATTGGTATCAGGTTAACTGTGTGGGAAATTATATGTCAAATCGAAGATCTTCGTAACTCAACTAGTTTTGCTCGATTCGGAGTCATGTATGGAAATGTTTTGTAAAAAGAGGAGTAGTTTGAGGCAAAGGCAAGGCCACACGGGAGGGGCCACGAGCCATGTTGATGCTCACGGCCTGTGAAGGACATCCGTGGGTTGATCCAGAAAGTGAGGTTGGGTGATGGACCAAGGCCGGAACCAAGTGAAGCCTCACAGACCACTTCACGGCCCGTGTGAGCCTTCACGGTCCGTGAGGGCCACCCGTGAAGTGATCTAGAAAGTTAGCCAAGGGTCGGGGCTGGACTCTGGACCAAGTGATGCTTCATGGACCAGTACACGGTCCGTGTGCACCTACACGGTCCATGAGTCCCCTCGTGAGTTGAGCAAAAAAGTCCCCCAAGAGTTCAAGCCGAAACTGAGACCAAGTGAAGTCTCACGGACAGGTTCACGGTCCATGAACTTGTAGATAGCCGCTGGAGGCCTTCCGTGAGGCACTATTTCAGTGATCTAGTCCATTTCATTAATGGTTAATTCATAATTTAATTTAATCCTATGCCCCTTCTAGGCTTTCTAAAGTCTCCTAACTCCCCTAAATCAAACCCTAATCCCCTCTAATGCATTCTATCACTCTTCAATTGTTTCCAAAATTCTCTCAATCCTCTTGACCTCTATTGATGAAAGCTTGAAGAAATTTGAGAAAAATCATTCTTGTTGCAAAATCATCCAATTCTCTTGACTAATTCCAAGGTATGTGGGATTGATTCATGGATTCCTTCTCATCCATGGAGACCCAAGAACCCACTTCTTTAAATTATGAATTTAAGCCTTCTTTAATTGTGGGTTCTTTAAATTTTGAAGTATTTAATTGAATTGAGTTGTGGGTTGTAGAAATTAGGTGATT
>JBCEWC010008262.1:0-20225 GCA_038996855.1 Solanum aculeatissimum | reverse complement strand
CTTTTTTGTTTCGAGATTGGCTTGGTCTTCAGTCTACCCTAATGAAACCTAAAATCTCACTCCCTCGCTTTCTCCTTTTGATAGACTAGCTTGCGCATCTTCTCTTTGACACTCATCCTTGGCTTGGGGAGTGCTCTCTCTTCTATGTCAGCGAAGGAAGGATAAGAGCAATCGGCCGAATTATTATTATTCCACTTACGGTTACAGTGCCTCTATCGAAGCAGAACAAGTCTAATACTCCAGCCCTGGTTTTCGGGCTAGCCCATACACCCACTGCACGAGTGGATCTACTTTACCTAATTGACGAAAGGGAACGAACGTTTCATTTCCAGGTTTATGAATTGGATTCAATCAGCCTTACGACATAATCAGAGTAAGGCTTTGGTTACCGGCAAACGCTTCTCCAAAGGCGACCCTCTCGAGTTTCCGACTGGACGGAGAGAGCATCTGAAGGGTTACTTCACCTTTGGTGATCACACATCGACCCGGGCAATCACTAGCTACAATCAATGGAATTTTGATTGAAACTCTTAATAAAAAAAAAACCTACATTCTGAATGCACGGAAAGAAGTGGTTCAAACTGTGCATTCCTATAAGACAACTTCCGATTATAAATTCTTATACATACAAAATCATTTCTGGACAGAAAATTAAACTGTTAATTGCTGGCATTAACAAAATCATATGGCTAAACAATATTTCCACGAGGAAACGTACAAGTCAATTGCATTTGGTCTACTGGGAGAAGTGGCAGCTTGAATTTCTGAAGGAAAAAGAACGGCTCTAGACGGGCATTCTGAACTAATATGTACAGAACAAAAGCCTGCGAAAAAACACATTGAAGGTTGTTACAAGCTCAAATACCATCAAAAGGAACAGCAAGAAAGCTAAGAGGTGAACCCACTTCACATCTCCCAAGTTGGAGACAGAAAGCCGGTACAACCGTCAACACTTAAAAACTTCTAATTGCAGTGTCTCAGACTTAAATTGGAGTAATGTGTGCGCATACAAGGCAAATGTAAAATTTAGCAAAATGAAGAGAGATTTCAAGATACACGAACCTGAAGTAAAGGAAGACTTGTTCCTCCCAGAAGCTGATTAACAAAGAATGCCAAATATGTGCAGAAATCATACATCTATTACACTCATTCACCCAAGCAACTGCATGTCTGTACGACCGGGTTGAGGAGGTGTTACAGGAGGTTTAATTAGTGGTCTCAGCATATCCATGATTGCAGCAAAGGAGGGACGTTTCCATGGTTCTCTGTAACATTATCAAAAGTAACTTCAAGAGCACAGAAAAGCAAACCAAAAGCCAATGTGACTGAACTATAGAAGAACATAAGCAACATACTTGGCCCAGCAAGCCTCAATAATGCTTGCCACTTGAGGAGTCAAGTCACGTGGAATTTCGAGTCTTTTTCCCTTAAAACCAACCGCTGCTACAACCTACAGGTTCAGATGCATTTTGCATTTTAACCAATACAGAATTCGCAAGAATCGACATTACCCCTTCTTATCTCATCTCTTAACGATAGATGTACCAATAAAAACAGCAATGCATGCGTTCCATTTTAAAATATAGCCAAGATGCAATACAAGTGCAAAATAATGTTGCAAATAAGCAGCAGATCCGAATTCTCTTTCGAAAATTAAATCAATGTTTGCAAACAGAGGTATCGTAAAGTTGATGCCACCTAGATACCAAGACATAAGATTGAGCACCCTTCTTGATTTTTAATAAAAGTGAACTATCAGAAATCAAAAGAGAAAAATTATCATGCAATGGATATTGTTTTATCCACTTCTCTTACTTCACTGTAACTTCGGCAGAGAATGGCTTTTGACAACATGTAGCTATCAAGAAACTGATAAGAGAATACTAATCAAAGCCCAGAGCAAAGCATGACATCCCTATAACATCTCCATTTCTTTTCCCAATGAATGACTAGCTCTCTCCCAAAACCAAATGTAGAACAGCGATATAAAATGAGGAAAAAATTACTCTTCAGACAATTGCTGAAGCAAATTGGTTTATTCTCCATCCCCTAACACAAAATTGACCATCAACTACTAGCACAAAATTGAATGGCTCCAGACATAGTCCAGTATTCAGTCTTTACACTAAATTAAGTAATGCAACATAAAGTTCCCGATTTTGCTTTTCCAGAGAACAGAGAGTTCAGTATTCCGTGGAAGAGACATCTTAGACACAAAGGAAAAGTGACTCCTTCTGCAACTAATGTAAGTATCTAACCAGTAAATGCCTTCCCACAACAATTCATTTGCACCTTCCAACAGAGTTTTAGGTCATTTCACATAGAGGTGGCAATTGGGCGGGTTGGGTCAAATTTGAGCGGGTTATAATGGGTCAAGACAACAAACGGGTCACGACCCAACGCAACCCGAATTTGCTTGAATCAAAATAGGTTGGGTCAAAACAGGTTGAGTAATGGGTTACAGAGCGGGTCAAGACCCAACCCGACCCAACTTTTACTAAGTTTTGCTTATTTTATTTGTTCTTTTCAATATTTTAGTACTTAACTAAATTATATTTTTCTTTATTATGGCTATATAAAACATATCAAATTAAAAGAACAAGTATTTTAAAAATATTTTGGCAAGATCTCTTTTGAGTCAATTCGGGTTGCATATCAACCCAATTTTAAATGGGTTGGGTTGAGATGGGTTGAGATAATAAATGGGCGGATTATTAACCTGCCCAAACTTCAACAGGTTGGGCGGCGGGTTGGGTTTAATTTTGTCACCCCTAATTTCACCTATAGACAGTTATTCCTCTGGATTGCATTTACAAACATCAGGATGTCTACCTTAAACCCCCCCTGGACAATAGAACATGAAAATAGAAATATAAACCTGTGCTGGGTTCAAATTACTCCAAGGTTGTTGCAACGTTGCCAGCTCCC
Organism: Solanum aculeatissimum; assembly: GCA_038996855.1. Lineage (NCBI taxonomy): Eukaryota > Viridiplantae > Streptophyta > Magnoliopsida > Solanales > Solanaceae > Solanum > Solanum aculeatissimum. The sequence goes on along the minus strand of JBCEWC010008262.1, from coordinate 17,297 downwards.
ACAAAATAACACCAAAGCTGTATACATCAGATTTCTCATTTGATGGTTCATCACGGAGAACTTCAGGTGCCATCCATTCCGGCTATCACAAGAAGAACCAAATAAAAAGTTTCATTGATGAAGTAATGTGCCAAAGACTAATAAAGGTTTAAGTAAATCATATGTTGAATCAAGCACTTACAGTCCCAGCAGCCGACTTTGATGAGAGAAATGTGTTCGCTTTTAAACGAGAAAGACCAAAATCACAGACCTGATGAAGACATCAGACAGGTGAGGGACATGCAACATATTTGCATATAGAGATGGCTTTAATAAATTTAAAAGTACAAATATGCCAAAATAAAAACCATAACAAAACTCAATTGTTTATCATAAATAACTTCGAGCAAGACTTGTTCCGGAATGCAGTAGAGTCAGATCTGATGCAGAACTTACACTGTATTGTCAGCATAAAGCATTATAGGCACAACTAAGAGACAACCGCACTACATTATGCTTGCTGCTAAACTATGAAAAGCTATGAAAGAGAGACCCTCCTAAAAGATTAATGACATTAAGCAATGACATGTATCAGATGCATCCCCTTTTCATTTTGTTGCTTGACAACAAAAAATACAGCTCTCATCAATCAGATCACAAGACACTTCCCCACATGCATGTAGTAAAGAAGTAAGATAATCAAGATCTTAGATTTCGTTCATGATGAGTTCAAGTTGTTACAATGAACCCAAATACATGCTTCTAATGTAAGAGGAAGATATATAATACAAGCCATTAATGAACTAAATAAACTGGTTTAATAGGAGATTTTGGAGAAGAGAGGGAAATGACACAAATATGAAACATAATGAATAATAAACCCAAAAATAAAACGACTACTACTACTACTTTTTTTAATCAGGAAAAGGAAAATGCGTAAATACGACACAACTACTACTATTATCCCTCAATACCAAAGTAGTGGGGGTCAACCATATGAATCCTCTATATCCATTCTGCTCCAGATGTAACATTTCACTCCAATACAGAATACATGCCATTCTGCTCTATTTGGTCAGATTTCATTCCAGTAAGTAATAATTTGTTTGTTGACACAAATTAAGGGTTCAATATGACTAGAAGTTTCCTGTATCACACTAATCTCAGTAGTAAAACTAAAATATACTAAAAACCTTCATTCTCATAGAGGCTTAATATTGCTGCATCCAGAACTTCAACATTTTTTTTCTAATAGGTGTATCCAGCATATACCCCAGACCCCACTTGTGGGATTCCACTGGGTATGTTGTTTGTATCCAGCATATTAAAATGGTGCCAGATAATCAAATACCAGCATCCTTACTACGCAGACATCGAATTACCATGATTCCAGATGGTCAATGTCCATTTTGATGACAAAAGAAATATCTGACTCGCACATGCCCACAAAACCAAAAGTATAATGTACAATCTTCAAGATATATTCTGTCTGTTGGAGTTTAATCCTCTCCACAACACTACTCCTTTGTTTGTTCTCCATTCTCTGAGAAATCTGGCATAAGCTTTACTCTTCAAAACTTGCTTTCTGACAGCTAAGTCTAGAACTGTATCAATAGAAAAAAAGATGGATTGCACCTTTACATGTGTCATAGAGGTTATTATTACTCTCACCTTCACTGTGTATTTTTTGTCCACTAAAAGATTTGGAGATTTTAAATCTCTATGAACAATGGGAGGATTGCGTTTATGTAGATAATTCATGCCCTTTGCCTGCACAAGATAATATGATGAAATTAGCCCCAGATTTAAAATAAAATGAGACAGAACAGGAAAGCATTCATACCACATCGTATGCCATAGACAATCGGCGCTTTTCATCCAAAACCTCCCTGGCACCAGGTTTATGAAGAAGTCTATATAAGCTACCTCTGAAATACATTGCAACATGGGCACTGTCAGATAAACTGAAAAATCAAAAGTCAGATTATTTGTAGGGTTTACCAGCATAAAACCTTGATAAATATTCTGTAACTATGGACAAGTTTGGTCGCTGAGTAACTGCACCCATAAAAAGCACAATATTTGGATGTCGCAACCGCTTCATAATTGCAACCTAACCAAAATAAAAGGAAAACCAGATTAGTGGAGTTGGTCTGGGATAAACAGATAATAAAACTGGCATCCGACCATCCTCATTTTCATACACCCTTTTCTCTCTTTCATCCAGTTTGTTTATCAACAATTGAAGAGATAGGGAGAGGAGAGTTACCTCCAGCAAAAATTCCTTAAATCGCTCAGCGTGAAAATCTTGTTCCATGAGAATCTTCACAGCAACATCCTAAAATAAGTACAAACTTCCATCAGCATGCAATTTGAAGGAATAACACAAGACAGAGTAATTAAGAAAGATATATCTCAAAATTTGACAATTACTAACCAAAAAAGAAGCAAAAGAGAGATTTAACAGATAAACCATCGACATTTGTTCGAGAATTGGATCAGACCAAAAACAAAATAGAAATAAACAAACGCCCAAATAAGATACAAAAATTACCCTGAATAAATGCCTCTCCAAAGTGCTAAATAAGTTAGCAGATATAACAATGATGAGTATCAAGAACGCAGAACTAAAAGGAGATATCTTACAGAGCCATTCCAATCAGCACGGTGAACAGTACCAAAAGACCCTGAAATACAACAAACGGTGTTAGGTGCATGCAAAGAGGATGCTATGATACTATAGCATCCCTATGTCACTAACATGTAATGAGACAATCATAGCACAAGACTAAATAGGAGGACACAAAGATAGAAGGCAGGGATTACCTGCCCCGATCCTCTCCTTCAGAACAAGATCTTCCCAGGGAATATCAAAATCTTCTATGTCAAGGGCAAGGTCTCTACTTGTTTTAGCGGGAACAAGTTGACTACCTCCCTCAAGAAATCTCATATCATTCCCTATATCTCCATGCCCAACTGGACGGACAAGCTTCATATGAGCCATGTCCCTGTCCATGTTCGTAGAGCTTAAGATATTTTGAGGATTATATACACTAGTAAGTTGAGTGTCTTTGTCATGACCCTTTTTCCTGACTGGAAGCACAGGTAACCGCAAAATTTCATCATGGTCACTTGGACTAGGGACTGCACTGTTTCTCTCAATGTTATTTCGGTCAGTTTGTCCTGCATCTCCATCAGCAGCAGCTCCTGTGACAAACAATATTAATTAATAACCTTTAAACAGAACATGTTTGTGTGTAAAATTCAAGAACAAATCAAGGGAATAAATTTGTCAAGATAATATAATATTTTATTTGTATGGGAAGAGGAAAGACAACTAGATAGACATGCTAAAAGTAACTAAGATCAGAAAAGCTCCCATTTGCAGGGCAGGGAGACAACTATTAATCAACTTCTCTAAGTAAATTGTAAAGTCTAGTTTGTGAAAGAAAATAAAATATGAATATATTAGAAAAGAATGAGAAATATATTCCGTCTTTTTTTAAGTCAATTTTTTCAAAAAAAATCCATATCTCATCTTAATTTCATCAATTTGAGTCAAGCCTTTTGGTATATCACACTAAATCAGAGAACTAGTCAAAGAAGAAATTATAAAACTATAGGTGCCAAGAAGACTGCTGGGTGTCCAAGGTTCAGAAGTGTGGATCTAGTCTAGTCTGGAGGTCTCTGTTACCATACAAGAGGTCAACTTGGATATCTAAAAGCAAAGACACTTCTTTGTTCTCCCTTCATAAGTTTCTAAAATAGCTCCGCCTTTGCCAATCTCAAGCCCAATAAATGATGGGGGTTCTAAAAGCAAAGACACTTCTTTATTCTCCCTTCATATGTTTAGAGAAACCAAAGGTAACCCTTCAGATCCGAAGATAAACGGGTTAAATTTTTTTTATGAAAAAGGTAAAGAAGGGCTATTTTAACATGAGGAAATAGGATGTTTCTTCTTGGCTAGGAACAGAACAGCATCTGTCTGAAGCCATTATAAAATTATGTGTGAATTGAACATCTCTCATCACATCATCGCAGAGGCCAAGCTTAACAATGGGAAAACAATCAAAATAAGCATCAAAGATGTATTTGTTCATAAAAGCAGGTAGGATTTGGAGGATAACCTGCTGAAGAATCCTCAAACACAAGATTAAGCGATTGACAATCTGAGAAATACTGTTTGGCAAGTGACCTGAAATCAGTAGTTGGTTCAACTTCTCTGAATCTCGGAAATCGCAATGGCGAAGAAATTAAGATAGAAGACGGCCCGTTAAGCGAGGAATCTGGTTCACATAAACATCCAGGGCTCCCAATCAAATCAACCAGGTACTCCCTATATGGTGAAGAGCAAAATGTCATGGCCGTGTCCTACTTAACAATCAATAGAAGTAGCATATATCTAACTGTGCACAGAAAAACAACACTTGCATTTTTTACACGGACCACCATTTTTTCATGCTAACTCCCAGTTAAATGTAGCACGGAAAAATAGCATCCTGCTGTTCACTACACAATATGGCTTGAATATCTAATTTTAATTGCTTATACTAATCCCCAGTTAATTTTTCCTCTCCACATTTTGGGGCTGAGCAGAAGAAAGGAGGACATCTCTTTGCAATCGAATCACCAACTTTAGAATCTATTATATCACGAGGGTATAAGGTACTCCTTTAACAATGGGAATTGTTCTTTCAAATATTATGATTCCCATCACCACTCCAATACACTCCTCCTTTCATCCAAACAAAAATGGCACATTACTATTTGAAGGAGTCAAACAACCTTTTCTTTGACACCTATATTTTATGTAATCTATTTTTAAACACTTTTAGCTATTCAAATATTTTATATATAGTACTCTTGTGCAGTCTCTAGACATGTAATTTTTCTCTAGAAACCATTCAAAAATCCATGTCTGAATGCAAATTGAATACAGCGTGTCACTTATTCCAAGCACCACCATTCTTTTTGGCACTGAGGTTGCAGTAGTTTATATTGTAAAAAATATATATATATATGGTTTTTCCAAAAATAAAAATAAAAAAATATAAAAAGATTAGGAGCAGCAGCTATCAGAACAAAGGAGATACTTCGGTTAGTACCAACATAGGTCATGAACTGGATACAGAGATTGATCTTTACAGACCTCTCTTGCAGCACGAATGCAGAAAAACCATACAAAAAATATATGAAACATCATCGTTGGCATTTTTCCAGATTTGAATATTTTAAGTTTCGTTTCTACACAAATACCTCCTCTATGCATTTCAAAGAAAGCATAAAGATTAAGAAATTTAGAAGTTGACCATAATATACACCAAGTAAGAGGTAAGATTTAGGTAACACAATCGAAGTCTATATAAATTGCACATTTTATCTGCACAGTAATATTAGAGTAGGGAACTAAAAATTGATTATCGCAAACAAAATACATAAAATGGTTTTTGAAACAAAAGGATAGTCGGAACATCAATTTCCATCTATCATTGCTTCAAAATATTTGAACAAACGTGACTAACAAAATAGTACATATTTAGCAAAAAGGTGTCTGTCAATGAAAGTAGACTCCTCACTACCCTTTTCCCTAAATATGCAAGTTTGTGGATGAACTGAAAAAAGTACTCCACATAGATCATTTATAACTTGGATTCTTACCTGTCAAATCCAAATCGAACTAGACATGAGGAAGCATCAGCTCTGTTACAATATTTACATCCTTTGGCAATTCGACATGGTAAATAAATGGCGTCAGCTAGCACCTGCAACAATCGTGTGAAATTCATGATAACACATCAACCTTCCACAGTTCCACCAAAACTAAGAAACTCCGGATTGACATACATTTACTCTGAGGACAGAAAAGACAACAATTTACAAAGAACATGCTTTTTCTTTTTCTTTATTTTATTTAAAAGAACCCCGTTCATCAGATGTTGATCCATAAATTCCTGTAAGTAAATCTTAAGAATAAAACAGCAAACTTAAGATCAGTATATCACATCTAGAACATACTTTAAATAGCAAAGCTCGATGCCTACAAAGGCCAATAGACAGGCTACCAATGGGAAGCACAGTGGATCCTAGACAATCCTTCAGGTCATCACTGCACTCCTTCCACAAAGGAACCAACTCATCTTCTCCGGCAGAAGCTGCACCCCTTATAAAGCAAATAAAACTTAATTACAAAAAGGAGAAAACACAAAATGTGATTGATCGGAGTCCCTAATAAGAAATTTCTGGCACTCACCCCATATGACCGCAGACCAGCTTAGCAAGCTGATCAACTACTTCTTTTGTTGTGATGCAACTAGGAGAGAGATTATGAATCCTATTCTGCAATTCTTTCAAGCTAGGATCTGTACGCCGATCAATCAAAATCACTTCAACTGATGGTACTAAAGAGGGATCAACAGCTCTCAATGATTCAATAGATGGAACACGGGCATTTTCTTGTAGATCTGAGCAGACAATCCAGACATATGGATCCATCCCATGGATCAAGTAAAATCCATCAGGCACTTTGTCAAAGTACGACAAGCATCCATTTACCTGGAAAAGACAACGATTCAAAACAGAAAATGGCTTTCAGCAAAAAAATCTAGATAGTCTAGAAAAAGCATCATTGAGTCGATCAAAGGAGGAGAGATCATAAGAACATAAACAAATAACATAAAAGATAGAATCCATAAGCAGCCAGAAAATAAACAACATAAATGAATAACGAAAAAATAGAAAACAATAAATGCTCTTGCTTGATTGGTGAGAATGACGAGATTCAAAATCATCAATGAAATTATTTATCTAGTTGCTCCTATTTGCACAGAAACACCCGACACACAGAAGAATAGGTGATCAACATACTTTTACCATTTTTAGAAACTGATGCAGGAAGAGAGAGTTTATTAATGCTCACATCCTATGTACAAGAAACCTAAAACTCTCTTCTCCAACAACCAGAGTACTATATTCTGTCGAAAACGCCTCTTTCAGGAGAGTTCCCTATCATCAATATGACAGAATCTTTGCTAAATCTGAAAGCATATTTCCACGGACTGAGTGAAGAAAGTAATCAACAATTTGAAGGAGCAAGTATTTCTGATCCAATAACCATCAGAACTACACGAATGACAGGACAATTTTAGCAGTGTTTACGAATCCTAGCTCATAAAGAGGAACCTTTTTTTCTCTTAAACTTCATATTTGGAACTTCAATGGGATATCATTCTAACAACTCATTCTCAGTTAAGTCCTTCTTGAGAAGCTTCTGGTTAGGGCAGAGTTTAGTTTTACACATGCCTCGGTCTGGATTCCTGAGGTGCCAAGAAAGGTGTGCTTCTTCGCGTTGTTAGCTACTTGAGGATTGATTTTGACAGCAAATAATATTAGGAAAGGTAAAGGGAAGGATATTTTTACATGGTTCGGCGTTTCTCGGGTAATGCCAAGATTCGTGAAGGAGTTGATGTTCAGCTCGAAGAGTGGAGCTAGGAAAAGAAAACACAATGTTTGTAATGTTACTCCTCTTGCTTTGATGTAGGTCATTTGGAAGGAGAAAAATAGGAGAGCTTTGGAAGGAGTGGAATGAGCTTTGCTCATTTGAGTGGGTGAGTAGTAGTCTCTGATCTTATTTTCTTTTGGGTCTTTTGGAGAGATCCATATTTTGTAGGTTTCTCCTTTTTGGTATACCACCTATATATGGCCAAGTTGACCTTGTTGTTATTAATGAAATCTTGTACCTGATCAAAAAAAATAAATCCATGTTGATCTTGGCTAATTCTCAGAAAAACAAAAGGCAAGAGTCAGAAAAAAAAAAAAGATAATCCCCTAATCCTTGAGATAACTCATCAAAAAAAGATAAGCCCCAAATTCTTGAGATAACTCATCCCACTGCTCAGAAACTCAAGCAAGATACTTTTTTTTTACACTGAAAACACAAGCAAGATACTGAGTAATCAAATATTTAGGACGCTGTCATAGTCCCTACTATTACTGTGATATTTTATCAGCCTGAGTAATAGATGTATATTGGTTACTTTAACAGACAATAAAGAAGAAAAATATTCCCTCGCTACTTATTTTCACTAATATCAGTGGCAAAAAATTACATTAGCACATGTGAAAAGAAAACTTCTAATGATGAATTGACGAGCTGATTCCTTTATCTTCATTATATATCTCATAGCGCTCAAGCTCTAAGAACAACGGCACATGACACAAAACAAATAACGTAAATTATTCTATTAACATTGACAAAATTTCATGTATACGAGCAGTATATCAAAAAGTAAAGAACGGTCATCAATAAGGTTACATGAAACAAGAACAAACCTTTCCTCATCATTTTCTTTCCCCTCATTTACATGCTTCAATTCATGTCTCCAATCCAAAACATAAGAAAGATCAAACACTACTGAGAAATAGAAATTGTATCAAAAGGAGCCAAATGAGACAATCGGGAAAATCTTTTCACCAGAGCTCCTCTGTGAGGCTTCTAATTCAATACCTAGGTCCTCCATCTCTACTCTTACTTTCATTAAAAGCGTATAGTGTTGGCAAATAGATCTATATTATGAATATCCACGAGAATCGGCTAATAATATACTATAAATGAACTTATTTTTTTATCAAGCAAGGTTTTAAGGTTTCATTGACAATAACATAGGTACAGTTAATGAATTAGCAAACAAGGCATACATATTATATGACGTAGTACCTGCTTGTCGATTTTTTATTCCACTCAAAATGACATGTTCTTCTCTAATCCAAGTGAGCTCTAGCAGTCAATAAAGTTGAAATCCATTTTGTTGTGCAGAAGCGACGATCGTCTTAGTCACATTCAGGAAATATTTCCAAAGGGGTTTTGGGACATTACAACAAAGATGTCCAAAAGTTTCTCCACAGAATTTTGTAGTATAAAATCAGGGTGAAGACAATGGGAGATCAGGATTCAAATCCTAATAGCAGACACAAAAAACTATAAGTAATTTCTACTCATTTGCCTAAGCCTTAAGCCTTAAGCCTTGAAGGCAAAACTACTTGATACTTGTGCTAAATAGAAATAACATGTACTCGATGGAATAGTCAAAATACATGGAAGTTGGCCCATACACCAACATTATCAACAAGTAGACATGTTTGTCTCTGTCATTTCTTTTGCTTAACTATCTAGTATCCAAAACCCACTGGCCTGATTAATACCAATCGCCTCACATATGGCCCACTTAAAGGGGGAGCACCCCTTCCCAGAAGTTTATTCCGGAACTCAAAGTCAAGATCTCTTATTAAGGAAAGAGGCATTTTCTTCTCAATCATTACAAGCATCTCTCATGCCTTTTGCTTTGAAAAAAGTAACGAAGTCCTCCCCTAAGTTGCTCAGATGCTTCATTTTCAGTGTCGCATCCGTGTCGACACGACATGGGTGTGGTTGTGAGATCTGTACCCGATCTGGTCAACCGATTTTGGGTACTTGGACAAATTTGAGGGAGAAATTTTGGGACAGATTCAATGATTTATGTAATCAAAACTAACACTAAGGTTCATTTGAAGAAATTAAATACCTTTTATGTATAAATTTCTATTATCACCGCTTTTCCTTTTATCTTTGTCCATAATTCTTTGATCAATATTTTTTCCCTCAGGTTTTCCACACAATATCTCATAATTTAGGTTTTATAACTTTATTTTTAGATATTTGAATTAATTTTAGCCGAATCCCCACACCCGTATCCATACATGGAACTGTATCCTCCCATCTTAAACTTTTGATCATAGAGGATCCGACCTATGGATCTGCACCTGTATCAAACACCCGAGTCCGAGCAACTTAGGTTCTCCCTACCTTATCAAGTAAGACGTGAAGTCATCAATGTCCCACTTTCACCACATTATTATATTTGTTTGTTGCAATGACACTTGTGGATCCGCTACCAACTACTTCTATTATATGTTACCAAATTTGTCTAGATTCATGGTCAAATATTAAGCCTATGATTAGTAGATATTGAAGAAAGAGATTGAATGTTCTAATCTTTATGATAGAGCCACCAATTTGAGCATTCAATTTAGTAAATAAATTATAGTGTCCTAAAAGCGAGGTTAAACTATTAATTACAATTCCACTTTCATCCATCTTACATTTCAAAGGGTAAAAGGGAGCTACAAACTCAACATGCTCTTACTTGATATGTGAAAATTCACATTTTTACTCACTTAAATATTTTGTCAAAACTAGACATTCCATTTCCTTAAAGGTAAGTTAGCAAACTGTTATATTCCACTTTTTCCATCCCAATTTAACCACAGTAAAAGGTGGCTATTAACTCAACATGCTCACAATTAACATGTAATAATCTCTAGGTTCTACTCTTAATTCAGTTCATGCCAAATTAAAACTAGATATTCAAATAGCAAGCTAGTGCTTAGAACACAAAAACCTAGCATGGAAGTAAGGCTTGGTATGCACGTCATCCCTAAGGAAAAAATGTCAAGCATCTTGGTTTTTTAATCCAACAAATCCGGGAGATTGGCGATGACGTAACATATCGTATAGGTGTAGGATAGACGAAATGTACCTCCAAAGTTGTGTGATAAGAAGGTATCGATTAAACTTAAAGGTAAGTTATATAGGGTGGTGGTTAGGCAAACTATGTAATAATGGGCAGAGTGTTGACCAGTTAAGAACTCCAATATTCAAAAATAAGGCTTGCGAAAATGAGGATGTTGAGGTTGGTGTTTGGACATACTAAGAGAGATAAGATTAGGAATGAAGACACCCAGGACAAAGTAGGTAGCCTTTGTGGTGGACAAGATGAAAAGGTAGGCGATGGTGGGTTTGAGGTCAGATAGAGGTAGGCCGAATAAGTATTGGTGCAAATTATTAATTTTGTCCCCCGAACTATTGACAGCCTTAAAAACACCCCTCTACTTGACTAATCGAACTTAAATACACCCCCAATCTTGCAACATGAGTAAAATATACCTAAATTCTCACCAAGTCTAGGGCGTTTTCAATACTTTTCTCGGCTTTTTATTAAGATCTTCATGCTCTTATAGTAGTTTGAGACCACTTGTTATGCCATATAGCAAATCAGGGCAGGTCGGGAGTGTATTTAAGTTCAATTAGTCAAGTAGAGAGGTGTTTTTAAGATTGTCAATAGTTTGAGGATGAAACTAATAATTCGCGTCAAGTTTAGGGGCGTTTTCAATACTTCTTTCAAAATGAAAATTAGACAAGTTATGGTGCTTCTTCAGCTCACTGTGGACATGAACTTAGATATGAGGATTTGGAGATCGTAGATTAGGGCAAAAAGTTGGTAGATAGTCGAGTGTTGTCTCGCTTTCCTGCGGGTTAGGATTGGTAGTAGTTTGGCGCCCAGTACTTGTTTCTCCTTTACTATTAGTAGTATTAACTTTTTGGCGTACTTCCCCGCCCTACGATTTATGTTGCTACCAATTGCGTCTTGCGTTCTAACTATCGCACTACTTTGTTGTTGTAATTTCTTTTCCTATATGTCATGTGATGCTTCCTCTAATACTTGTCTTTTTTTAAACTGACTTCCTCTAGTACTTGTTATATCTCTTTTCTTTTGTATGTTCTTTGATATGTGTTACCTGGGTCGGGAGTCTTTCGAAAACAGCTCTACCTCCGTGGGATAGAGGTAAAGTCTGCATATACTATAATACAAACTCTACTTTGTAGGACTACACTAGGTATGTTGATGTTGTTGGACATGGGTTGCATTTCTACTATGTTCTTCTAGTTTTTTTCCACTAAACAAAGTACATTGTTTTAAATTGTGATTTGTGAGCTTCAGCTTCAAGATCCTTTGCATATTTATCTAGGCATCAAATAGTGAGCCATCTTACTTGTCGTCTTCTTCAATAATCTTATGTTTTCTAGAATTTTCTTCATTTCACCCTAACATTCCCATAGACATTGATTCAAAAGAATCCATTCCACATTGATGTTGCATTATATTTTGAGAAAGAGAACTGGCATACACACTTACACACAGAAAGCTTTCAATTCTTGGTGGAAAATAAAAGATGGCCATCAGCTGTATAACGGCTACAACACTTCCAAAGTAGTTTAAAATGTTAGCAAAGCTTTGTGAAACTAAAAGCATTAGTTTCTTTCTTGAACTCCACATCTCCACATTACTTGACACATTAGTCCCGACATATTCTAGTATTCTAGAAAAATCCGGATGCAGCACTAATATAGAAGATACTCATCTTTCTTGAAGTCGTGAAAGGATCTAGTAGTTTAACTGCTTAAGTACAATTACATTTGAAGAAATACATTCATTTGTTGATTCTGTGTTTGGTATGACGGAAAAAGCTTTTCAGGAATATACTAATACATGGTAAAAATGTTTTACCGATAAATAGTTCCTCAGAGATCAAGAAGATGACTTCCCTTACTTCTGGGCAGAAGTCATTTTCCCACTTACTCCACAGTCCACACTAACACGTTATTGTCAACCTTTAATACTCAGAAGTATCACTGAAACACTACACCATAACACTCTATAGTCCACTTTTTACAATTAATCTATGTCCCCTACATTTATGCCCAACCAAAAACTCCTAGATGATCCATGGAAAACGTTTTCCTCCAAATGAAACTGTCAACTATTTCAATGCCTGGAAACATTTGTAATCTAAACCAATTCTTTGTACAATGCTAATTGTTCAACACATTCCTTAACCATGATAGGCACGCATTTCCCTCTGCTGCAGCTAAAATTGTAATGGGATTAATGCAAGTGACATACAAACAAAATATAGACAGAGAAGAAAATCAATACACAAAACAATAACCCAACCATACCCAGAATCGATGGGAAAGGGTCTCCACTGAAACAGCTGATGCTGAAGCACGGGATGAAGATTCATCAGGCACAGGATCCAAGAAATTTGGATCATCAGCACAGGTAGCTTCCGAAGAAAGCCTTAAAGCCAAAGCTAACTGCAGCTGATAACTCTCCTCAGTCTGCTGTGCCCAGCTCTTAGAAGACGAACCACCAAACAAGTTACCTTCCAACGGCTTCATCCTCAACTCAGCACCGCCACCGCCATCATTGAGATACCCAAACGATGCCTCCGCATTAGACAACGACGGCATGTAATACTCCCCTGAGATCGAACTCTCACCGAAACTACTCCCACTTGATTGCCTCTGCAGACCAATCGAACCTGGAAATGCCACCGCCGCCGCCGTCCCGATCCGATTCGGCGGTTGCATCATATTACTACGGTGATCAATCAAATCCCAATCAAATCCTCTATTATCAACTGTTTTACCTTTACTCCTCTCACCAGAATGAGACTCGTAATACGTTCCTGCTCCTCCACCGCTAGTGACGGTGTACTTCGGCGGCGGAGGAATGAAATTATCGTCGGGAACTTGACTCAGCAAAGTATAGTTCGATCGTCTACCAGGCATTTCCATCTGAAAATCAAAAAAAAATTATCAATTCAACAAAACCCTAGCTAGAAATTGTTCATTATACAGTGAGTTCAACTCTCTCTCTAAGACTTTCTCTCACTAAAAGTTCTCTTTCTCTTCTCTTCTTCTTCTTCCTACTTGTGGAATGAGAAGAGAGAGAAAAAAAGATGGGGGATGTTTTTGTTTTAGTCGTAATATTCCTGGAATTTTCGACTTTAAGTTACAAGTTTGCCTTAATTACACTAACCTCCCCTTTACTTCATCATGTTTCAAATTATCCCCTCTCTAATTTCAAAAATTACTCTTAGACCCCATTTGATCGTATTCACGTTTTCCCGACCCAAAAATGCTAAGTCGAGATAAGATATGATCGGAGATGACCAACTTATGACTGATTTTAACTTATAAGCACGTTGAATATTTATCAAATGTTGGACTTGAGACAAGGTTTTTTCGAAAATAGTATCTCTACATTCACGAGGTAATGGTAAAGTTTGTGTACATTTTACCCTATCCAAATCCTGCTTGTGAAATTTTCTTGGATATTTGTTATTGTTGTGTATTTACGAAATGTATGGATGTTCCAAAAGAGTACTTATATGTTAGTTTGATCGGTTTACAAGCTTAGCAGAACACCTTTTTAATCAAATATCGCTACATAAATTAGGACACGATGAGTATGATAGATGGACCTGAGTGTAATTTTAAAAACAAGTGGATGTATTTTGATTTATGTAAAAGTTAGAAGGATGAGTCTTTGTTGTGAGGAGTTTCATTTGGGATTTGATTGTAGGTCAAACGGTGGAGTTTGATTTGTTGTGATGAATTCAATGGAGTTTGTTGGTAATTTTGGACAGATTTTTATTTGTTTTTTGCTTTTTTACTTATTTTTAGAAACAATGATGGCTTTTTGTGTTGGGTTCAAAGTAACTGTTACGAGAGGTGAGAAGAAATTTTGGCTTTTTGACACGTGTTGATAGGTAAAAGACATGTGTTGATATAGTTGAATAAATTCTTAATACATTGAAAATTAAGGGGCGAATATAGAAGCTTGTATATAAATTCACGGAATCTAGTATATGTATATATATTAAGAAATTTATTGAATTGGTCAATTGTTATTGTAGTATTAATTTGAGCTCAGTATTAGAATTCATAAATTTTAAAATTTGAATTTGTTTCTATCTGAAATGCGTTATAATACTTTTTAAAAATATAATTATATTTAATTAGGGATCGTGTGATTTAAATATATGTTATCCATATATAGTATAATACGAAATCTACAATGCAAATATGATCATTAGAAAAAAAAAAGTAATGCAATTTTACTATGGTAAGTAATTTAGTCAATTAATAATAAATATTAATAAAGTGTGGTTAGGTAATAAAAGTAAATACGTGAATATATATCATGTGTCAATTAATTTCACATGGAAAATTAGTAATTTTCAACTAACTAATTCGAATTCACACTAAAACGTAACATTTAATAAAGAAAAAAATATTGTTTTCACGTGTTTAAAACTTAAGATTATTAATTAAGAATGAGTGCGTCATATTTATTCCACCATAATTTTCTATTACTTATAATAGTCAGTCATGGATGGTTGTTAGATGGAATAGTGTCGAATGAAAATAAATGACCAAAAGACAAGGGATGGAGCGATCGTATAGTTAGGGGGGTCATTCGATTTTTTTTCGACGAAAAATTATACCATTACTATTTATACATAGTTAAAATAATTTTTTGTATATATATAGTTGATGTCAAACCTTCTTCGACCAAATTTTTGTTTGTTTCTTCACATTTTGATCCCCCCTTAGTGAAAATTCTGGTTCCATCATCACAAAAAAAGTTGCTTTGTGTGGACATGTAAAATTCCACTATATAATTATTGTTACTTTTCCGAGCAATCCCTTTTAATTGTAGATAGTAAAAAAAAAAATTGAGTTCGCGATGATCACAATTAAAATTTATTTATTTATGAACAAATGTGTTTAAGAGCAAGATCAAAGATAAATTAATCTACCATATTTATATTATAACTTAATTATATTAGTTTGTAACAATTATAACTTGGCTTTATGTACTTTTACATAGTTGGGACCAATGTTGAGTCTGTGTTTAGACTGATAGTTACTTGAACACCTGTAACATTTTGAAGTCAACACAATTATTTATACAAGAAACCTATTGATTTGTACAAATACTTATTTGAGCATTCAATTTCAATAATAATTCTAGATTAAACGAAACCGTTAAGTATTTATAATTTTAAAATTCTATGTTTATAATATTCATGCAAGTGCAATTTTCAAATTTATATGGCTATAATGGTTTATCATATGGAAATGTGTCTTAGTGGAGGTTGCATCACTTTGGTTACTTGTCTTGGACATGAAGTGACTCCAACAAATAGGATTTTGTTATGTTATGGCTTAGTATAATTATTATTCTTTGTCAAGTAGTGATCATCCAAATACTTTTTTTTACTTGTGGTTTGCTTAGATTCTTTTTTAACACGTTTTTTTGCTCAAACAATATTATGGATCTAGACACAAAATTTGCATTTGTGATGCTTCCATTTGGTTCTAGATGTATTATATACCATATACTAGTTCAACAAGGTCAGTTTGTTATTGTTCAACAAGTTATTAAAAAATATTCATGATTATTTTTTATTAATTAAGTAGAGTGAAGAAGAAAATGAGGCTTGACGAGCTTTATATAATTGACCACTGAATAACGTTACTCAACATTTTTTGCTGATCAATTTATTAGAGTATTTAATTGTAATAAATAAGTGTGGTTTAATATAAAAATTGAGTGAGAATCCAATTCTTTTGTAAACTCATACCTAATTTTGTAGATTTTTTTGTACCAAATTTTGATCTTTTTTGGACGAATCGTTTAATTTATAATAAATATTTAAAAGGTTTTTTTTACCTTAATTTATATGACTTAAATCTTTTTTTTTTCCTCATTGGCTTATGATTTGCTAAGCACATGGGATCCTCCAAAATTAAGACATCATGGAGAACCCCAACAATACTCAATTAGTACTATATTATACACTAATTTCAACTAGATATACTTCACAAATTGCTATATTTTAAATCATATTTCAAGTACTTGAATTTCCTCAAGTGGGAAAGTGTGATATTATTGACATCTTATGACTTATTTAATAGTCATCCGACTGACCTTTGACTATTATGAAAAATAGTTATCCGACTGATCTTTGACTATTTATTACAATTTTGGGTTGATGCCCTCGTTGTATAGGTATGCATAGTCAGTGTATATTTAGTGTATAGCTCATGTAATTATAATATACATTGTATAATAATGTACACTTTCTATAATTATATTGTATAATTTCACTGATTTTTGGTTATTTTTTATGTAAATAAAATATAAAATATTTTTTTATAAATTTTTACTTTTTTGTATATGTATGTAATTTTCCCTAAATGTAATAACCTTTGGGCCTATATATTTTTTTAATGTTCTTTCTAGAAGGGCTTATAAGTAGTAGGAAAAGGACCAATTAAGTAATTGGATCTAAAATACCCAAAAAGACATATGGAGAAATTTTAGTACTTGTATGAATATAAAATAATTAATTCTTTATATTTAGTGTAATATTTTAGTGAAAAGGAAGTTTGAATGCACTCTTTGCATAATTAATTTGGTCCACAAGAAACATTGCATTTAAATAATTCAATGTAAATTTGCAATTGTTAAGCTATAATTCTAATAACTTTTGGCCTATATAATTACTTCTTGTTGAATATTAAATGTTTAAGTGGAGCATTATGAGTGCACCATTAATGTTTAAGTGGAGCATTAACTATAAGTGCA
>JBCEWC010008261.1:0-20226 GCA_038996855.1 Solanum aculeatissimum | reverse complement strand
TAGAATATATTTTCTACTAATTTAAAATTTAATAAATATTTTTTAATTATTTTTTATTTATTTTTTTAAAAAAAACTAATTTTATATGATATACTAGTTGGCAGTTTAGGTGGCGGAATTAGTGCCACATGGCTTGCCACATGTGTTTTGTTAACCCTTGAGGGGTATTTGTGATCTCTTAAGATAACGGTAGGGGTATTTTTGGTCCAAAAATCTAACGGAGGGTATAAGTGGTCTATTTTGCATAGTTCAGGGGCAATTTTGATCATTTTCCGTTATTTTTATAATAGTAGGGGTATATGTGAGCCTCTTTTGTAACGAGGGATATATTAGTTTTAAATGATAAAGCTGAGAAGTATATTAGGCCCTTTTTCCAAAAAAGTAAAAAAAAATTACAAATCGCATACTGTAGGTAACTAATTTCAATATATCCCCACCATTTGCAAAATTATAAAAATTTCTTTAAAATGAAATTATCCGGATACACTACATTATACCAGATTCATAAGTATTGATTCATTATAATCAATTTTAGTTAGAATTTAAAACGAAAAATAGATTCAATCCCTAAATTTAAGCTAAACAGACCCTAACTAAATCCAACTGATTCACTAAACAGTTTTTGGTTCGTTCATGTGATGTGATGAATCTAATTATTGTGTCGTTATGAGAAAATATGATTGTGATTCACTGTACTGTATTTGATTCGTTTATATGATGTGATGAATCTAATAGATTGGAGGAAAGTTGAAAATTATCCAGTCACGTTTAGCTTGATTTTAGGAGGAAAAAAAGGGTTTGTGATGTCGGAGGAGAAGTGTATCGGTGTGGAGCGAAAAATATGAAAAGTGAGATTTTGATAATTTTTATATTTGGTAGGGAATATTTGAAAATATTATAAAATAAGTCGTGTATTTTGGTAAATTTTTCAAAAAAATTTAAGTCTCCAACTTATTCATTACATAAAAGAGAATAATTTTATATTGAAGGAATGTGTTTTAATGGTGGAGCTTTGGACTTTTCAACTAATTTGAAATTGTTTGAGTTGTATGACGTTGTTGGACTATTATATCCTTGAGAGAACAAATCAAGAGTTATACTACTAAATTGGTGAAAATTATACCACAAAGAACTTGGGTCTCTTTAAATATAGCGAGATATTTGAATATTTATTTATTCATTTTATTTTTAACTATAATTAATTTCAATATATATATATATATATACACACATCAACATATATACACTTAATGCATGTAAAATTAAAACTAAAAAACATAAAAGATAGTATTATATTCTTTAGCAAGTTCATGTAAGTATATTATAATATTGTAATAATGAATTTAAATGAAAGTTTATCATAAAATATATTATAGATGATTTTAAAGCAAAGTTCGAGGATGTGAGTAATTCTCACCAAACATTTCTAATAGCTTGAACGATTACATGAGAAGAAAAAGAATTGATTTGAAAAGTCACCTCGTACTTAAATTTGGTGTAGTTACTATTGCACAATCTAATAATTACAACGATATATTTATTTGTCATAATATAAATTATAATGTAATTACAAATATATCATTTAATTGCAAAAATATAATTACACTGTTCATATTCGACAAAAGCTAAATATTAATATTTGTTTAATTATGTCTAAAAGAAATAGTACTAAATTTTATCTGTCACTTGATATTCAAGATAAATATAAACTTTTATAAATTCAGTATTAAATAATTATAGATTTATAACTTATATTATATTGATACATGATTTTTAAATAAATTTTATTTCAATTGAATTAATAAATAAGAATTCTAACTAAACATACATTTTGCAAAAACATCATGGAAAAAAATATATATATATTGACAATCATAATTTCACTACTTTACTCAGATATTTAATAAAAAACAAGTTATTGAGAATGCACAATTGAGCTGCAACAGAATATACACAAAACAAAATATTTCAAAACCTGTGTGAAAATAGAGTTAGATAATTACATGATGGACATCAAAATCTAGTTGCAAAATTATGTGTCCATCAATCAATCGATGTTTACATCATAAAGATCTGGAAGAAGCCTACTTGCTGAGGTAAACTTTTCATCTTTACCAGGGACAGACACTGATGAATCACTCCAAGGTGCATTCATACTGTGTCCTAATTGACTGTCCTGAGAATATGTTGATACCTGTGTTGTTTGGCTGTCATGTGAAAGTTTCTCGAATGATTTAAATCTCATTTCATCGTCTGATGTAGTGCGTTTGATTATTGGTGCTTGCACGGGGAGTTTTCCTTCGAGCATACTCACCACAGAAGACATGGATGGTCGGAGAGTAGGAGAGGGATTCGTGCACACAAGAGATAGGTTGATCATCCGCATTGCCTCTTTTTTGGAGTAATTGGAACCGAGACGTGGATCCACTAGTTCTAAGAGATTTCCTTGTTCTTGTAGTACGTAAGCCTGCATGACAAAGAGAAAGCAAACATTGACTTGCCACCGAGTTTAAGAAAATAAAGATGAAATTGGAGAAATGAAAATACTAAACACAAAGACGCATCCATAAGAACGTGAACACAACTAACGGAATAACTCTGATTCTAAATATTTTCTTTGATGGTATCAAAGGAAAGATTTTCTTTGTTTCAATTAGTATGTCGGGTTTTTGACTTGACATGGAATTTAAGAAAGTAAATAAGACTTTTGCATCATGTGGTCTTAAACTAAAGATACGTAGACTTTGCATCATATGGTCTTAAACTAAAGATACGTACCAAAATACCCTTAAATCTTGTGATTTTAAAAATGTCATGTGGAAAGTTAAAACTAAAGAGTTGTCAAAATAGAAAAAAGACATAAACAAGCTAAAAAGAAGGTAATTAAGACAAATAAATTGAAATAGACGGAGTAGCACAAAACATTAACAGGAGAAGCTTTTTCTGGCTTATAAATCCAGAGTGTAATTAAACTAAACATGTACATGGAAGACTTATAACACATGATGTTGCAGCATTTGTTAAGGATACTAGTATTTGTGAATGACAGTTCAGTAAGAAGATAGTTTACCCAGTCAAGAAGGTAAACAAATTCCTCTTTTGGCCTGTAGTTTGTGTTGCTTTTTCCACTGACAATCTCTAATACAACAACTCCGAAGCTATAAACATCAGCTTTATCTGTCAAGTAGCCTCTCATTGCATACTCGGGAGCCATATAACCTCTTCAAAAAGGAAAAAGAAACGTAAGATACTTCAAAGTGAACATGTTACTGTATGACTTTAGAAACGTAAGATACTTCAAAGTGAACATGTTACTGTATGACTTTAAAAACTGTTACTCTCTTATCACATGCTAATATCTAGACAGTTATGATAAGAAGGCTCACACTGTTCCAGCAATTCGGGTGCTAATATGAGTGTTCTCTTCTTCATCTAATTTAGCCAATCCAAAATCTGAAATCTTCGCATTCAGATCCTTATCAAGAAGCACGTTAGTACACTTTATATCTCTGTGGACGATTTTCAACCTCGATTCTTCATGAAGGTAAGCTAAACCTTTTGCTATTCCTAAGCATATCCTTTTTCTGGTTACCCAGTCTAGGTCCAACCTCTGGTCATCACGGCCTAAGAAACGAAAATTAGAGGAATGTAAAGCATACACCATCACTGCATGATTAATGATTCTTAAAATGTTGTTGCAAAGAATTACCAAAGAGAGCTCGAGCAAGACAGTTATTTTCCATGTACTCGTATATCACCAATAACTGGTTCCCTTCTATGCAACAACCGTAAAGCTTGACAAGGTTTGGGTGTTGTAGAGCTGAAATCATGCCTATCTCATTGACAAATTCACGGTTTCCTTGCTTCGACTTGGAAGACAGTTGCTTAACAGCTATGACTGCACCATCAGAGAGTACACCCTATAGATAGCAAGGTTAATTAACAACGAATCAACGATCATATTACAGATAGAAGAATACAGGATATGGATTACGCCAACTATTACTACTCTATTTTCCTATAAACATTACGTCAAGGATAACCAGTAGGAAATATCACCACAGAACCGCAAAATGTCCTTGCACAAAAACAGTATGGATTGAGATTTGATACCTTGTAAACTGGTCCAAAGCCGCCTTCACCAATTTTGTTCACAGGATCAAAGTTATTTGTAGCAGCTTTAATTTGTCTAAGTCTAAAATGACCGGTCTGTAAATCAAGGGCTCTGAGTTCTGTAAATGAGAAGAATATTGCAAATGTTAGTGTATATAGATCTTCTAAAACATCTGCATGATGAACAACGATTTTTAAAAGAATGAACATCTGTATGACAAAGACAGTTTAAGCAGTCATGAACATTTTGTTGTGTGCTAACTATCTATGATATGTCATGATGTCGATCTACCAAGAGAACAATCATCTCAATGCTGGGATAATTATTTGTACATCGTGGCCAGCAATTTCGTAAATACTTCTGATTATCTCAACAGAAGTATCATCATATTATAAAATGTAGAGAGCCATGAATAAATTCTTTGAGGTATGTATTACCTAATTCTTCTTCATTATTTTTCCTTCCCAAAATGCCTTTCTTCCACAGAGCAAATAAAACTATCAGAACCACCACAATTGAAGCGAGTACAATGCCAATAACAGCTCCGACAGGTAACCCACGGCCTGTATCAATATCATAGTCTGCAAGAAGAAAGTGGGATTTTATTAAGATGAGATTGTGGGAAGATAAGTGTAAAGTCTATAGGCAGAGATATACGGACTTGGTGTCACTGTGATAGCTGAAATCAGAGGTCCATATACACCTCTGTCTGGAATAGCGGAAGTCCCCTTCCCGGTCCAATACAAGTGAATCTCCAGAGTGCTACTAACAAGAACTTCGTTAAAGTCCTTGATAATGGCTTTTCCAACACCATTAGCTTCCTCCATGATGTTGAAGTCCTTCAAAACTACATCTCCCTGTGTAAGAAATCAAAATATACCAAATTATCTCCAACAAATTGGTACCTTTTAATATTAAATCAGAAAGTTGCCAATCATATCAGAACTCAATATATCAACATTCAAGCATCCAATATCCAAATCCAGAAAGTCACCAGATCATATCAGAACTGAATAAGTCAACATTTTAAGTTACATATTTACTATTTACAAAAGAAGTTAGACCTCAAACTTACTTGTATTGCCACATCAAATATCCGCCTTCCAAGGCTGCTATATGTTGAGTCATTAGAAAACATTATTTCAGCAAAGTGAAGGCGCACTCTATAGCTCCCTGGTCGTAGGCAAAGCCCATAATATTTGAGAGAATTAGGGGCAAGGCGTGCTGTATTGTAAAAGTCAGGACCGGATATGTTCAGTGAAAATATATTTGCTGCAGTATAATTGGCATCTTGTTTACCCACGTATACTCCTGAACTGCTGAAAGCCCATTTATCGGAGGACGAAAAAAAATATGATGGTCCCCTAGTGCTCAAGTCCTCCTCATAATCATTTCCCTCAAATTTAGTTCTAGTTCCTCCACAGTTTATGAATAGCGAATGATCTGCAAATGACATGAAGAACGTAACATGAGGAACGGCTGTGAAATTATCTCTCTACTCCAAAGTTATGCTTTTGTATTTAGAAGTTCACAGGCTGCTGCTCCAAGAGTTTATTCAGCGGTAAATGTTCCAGACATAATCCCTGAGGTCCTTTGACAAACTGCTACTTCAGCCCTCTCAAAGGCCAAGTTAAGAATTATTGAGTATTAAAAAAAAAATTAATAGGCTGTAACACTTACATTTTGCTTCTGTGGGACAAATGAGGGGTTTCATGGAACACCAGGCATCCCTGCATTTTCGAATAGATTAATCCACATAATTATAGACAATAGACAGAAAGCATCAAACAAAATAGCACTTGATGCATAAGACAACATTTTGGAGAACTTACGGGTTGCTGGACGTGCTCATTGTATCTGAATAGCTGGCGGCTAAGTTTCTGTTAAGAAAAGAAGGTTTGTAAGACCAAAATTTTCACTTATGAAAAAAGAAATGATATACGAATGTAGGGTCACAAACAAAGGGGAACAATGCTCACAAGGTAGAGGGCTGGCATCCTGGAGTAGATGTTTGTGTGAAATTGTTGTATGATAGATCACTGCATTAAAAAGATTATAGTTGTCATGCACTTAGAAGACACCAAATTCTTGTAAATGCGTCCTTGCAGCAAACAAAAATTTTTGGGGAAAGAACTGTTAAGTGTGACATGTTTATTCATGGCTAACTATGATACTACTAAGATGAGGAAAATGGAACATATTGAGCAAATACCAACATGTTCTCTCTTTTACTAAAGATCCAGCTGGGAATTGCTCCTCTTAATAAGTTGTTACCAAGAATCCTACATCACAGATAAAACTTTTGCTTGTTAATACCGAATGAAAACTTTGAGAGAAAAAAAAACTTGTACAAGATTTATGCTTCAAATTGTAAAGGTTTCACTGAAAGGTACATGAAATCAAAATCCAACTGCTCAAATGTATTTGGGATTGTACCATTCAGCAAATTGTTGCTCAGATCCCTGGAAATAAATGACTCTTATCAGAAGCAGGCAGGATTAGCATTAAACCAGACAACAAAGCAAACCACTGTGGAACCCACATAATTAATGAAAATTTTTGCTCCATCATGCCAATAAGAGAAATACATTGGTATGTAGAAGCATTTCCTTTTATACAATATAGGGCACTTCCAAGCTTGTATTATAGACAAACTAAATTTTTTTACAAATTTTTGATGAATATATACACTTTGTTGCAGAAAGCGGAGATGACAAACTACTACAAAACTGCATCCTGTTGACTCAAGTTGTTGGTATTACCTTAGACAGGACTTAACATTTTCAATTCAATTGAATCCTTCATCTTATACATATATATATATATTGCATCTTAGTTGTTCTGGCTACATAAATCAACAAATCAGGTACAACAACCTCCAAGTCTAATATCTTATAAGTTCCAATTAGATAGAATAGTAATACTAATATCTTATAAGTTCCAACTAGATAGAATAGTAATACTAATATCTCATAAGTTCCAACTTCTGAAGAAAAGGTAGTCAACACAAGAATAGTTATATTCCAATTATCATCATAGCTTAGAATCATCAAAATCTACCCCATCTCTGAATACATCTCACCGAAACTTCTATGTTCTAATACTCTTGATAAACTAAAATATAGAAGAGCCAAAACACAGAACTTGCTGGAAAAATAGTTCCCCCAAAAAAGAAGAAGATGACACACTTACAAAATTTTCAAAGGCATGTCACCTACATATCTCGGAATTGAACCGAAAATTGAGCAATTTCTCAAAGTACTGCATCAAAGTCAAATTACAGAACCATGAGCATACACAATTATCATGAATAGATGTAATAGCTAAATTTCCAACTACAAGCAATACGACTCACAGCCTTCTCATCTTCGTCAAGTTTTGAAGATCTGGGAATTGCATTTGTTTTCCTCTCAAATCAGATATTCTCCTGAAAACAACAATGTACATGAGAACTTCCGCTATAGCCTTCAATTTTCATTTCTCAAAAGATACTCTCTTTTAATGTACTCTTTCTATTATGATAGAAGAAAAGGGAGCTTGAAAGTGAATTTAACTGTTATTTGACAGTAAAAGTAAGAGAGACGTGTGTACTTACAACTCGGTCATGTTTTCCAACTGGGATATTGTAGGAGGAATAGGTCCCTCCATTAACGTTCCTTGAATGTCTCTGCAAAATGTTTCATGATAATTGCAATTACAAACTATGTATGCTACCATATTTTTGCTTTTTTAAACTTTAGGAACCCTTCAGGGAGAAGAAAATTGCATCAATATTTACAACTATCTGATCCATACTTACAATCTATCCATTTTGGTCCAATTGCCAATAAAATCCGGTATGGTTCCAGATATCATATTCCCATCTATCCTACTGCAAACAGACGAAAGAGTTAAGAGAACGAAGCACAGAAGTCATATGTTCTTTTAACATTTTCTTGCTTACAAGTCTGTCAAGTTCTTAAGATTGCTGAACCTCTCAGGTATAGTTCCTGTGAGATTATTGGCAGAAAGAAACCTGCAAAATGATCCATCAATTAACCATGATAACTGAAAAATCACACAACTCGTCCAGATTTGATTGGCACTTTTTACTTTTGTTGATTCAATCTGACCAACTTTTGGAGCTAAATTAGATTCGATTAACTCTTCATATTAATAGTACTATACGTTACACTTCTTTCCAAATCAAAACGGTGCAAAAATGCATTTTACTTTGGCTATTGGAAAGCAAAAAGTGCCAAATAATTTGGAACAGAAGTAACAATAAGCAAATAGTAGATATCAAATATCTGGTTAATGTGTCTTACATTTCTCTTAAGTTGCTTAAACTACCAAGGTTTGGAGGAAGAGGTCCTTCAAGTAGATTACTTTCCAAATTTCTGAAAATATCAATTCATCAATGTGACATCCATTTAGATACACCAAAAGTATTTAGAAAATTAAAGGAAGTATGCAACATCTTCAACTTACAGTTGTTCCAGTGTGTCAATGTCACCTAACTCCTCAGGAATCGACCCGCTGATACGGTTACCCAGGAGTGACCTATACAAATGAGTTCGAACAAAATGTCAAAAGACCAATAAGCAAAAAACTACTTCATTGAAAACTTTTAAAAAATTAAACAGGAAATAACTTACAAAATAGTGACGCGAAGCTGGCCATAGCTTGAGGGAATCGATCCATTTAAGTAATTACGAGACAGATCTCTGGAAATGCAAAAATGATTGAGCCTCCAATTTTGCATATTATGATCCACTTTAAACAATAAGATTTCACATTTTAAAGGATATGGTTTACACAATTCAATAGACTTTGTTTCAAATAAAGCAACAAACAGTTAACTTGTAGCTGTTATGATTTTTATAAGAAAAAAATTGACTAAAGCGCACACGAGTTTCTGTAATCAGCGTTCAACAAGTATCAGAAAGGACAGAAATCCTGACACTCACAATTCTCGCAGATGAGTAAGCTGTGCAAATTCTGGAGGCAGAATTCCTGTCATATTAAGACCCTTCAATTGGCTGTATCAACAAAAAAATAAAAAATCAAAAAGCAGAAAAAATCAAAAGAATTTCATAACACCTATGGGTAAAGGAGTTCAGTTAGAAAATAAAAAATGTAAGAGGGTTTACTATGCATTCATTTTGAAGATCTAAGACTCAATGGAACATAAATCACTAGAGGACATTGTTCTTGGACTCTCTTTACATGTAAATACTAGCATGCACCGGGTAGTTATATCAAATTAAGTGATAAAAATTAGTTTAATGAAAGTGGAAAGCTGAAACTGAAGAAAGTTCAACATTTACCAAAAACTTGCATGAAATTTAGTTTTCTGCTAGTCAATTGTCAGATGTTGGTTGTGTTGTCACTTTTAATGCAGATTCGTGGAAGATTACCAACGGTAATGTGGTGATAGCACGAAGGAAGAGAAATGGACCTCTGTATACAACATACACTCAGGATGGCTCCCCATGTAGCATTTATAAGCTTTCTTCAGAGGATGATGCAGGTTTATAGCATAGAAGGCTTGGCCACATGAATGCGATGGGAATGAAGGTAATGGTTCGTAGAAAGAAACTGGATGGAGTAACATCTGTTGATTTGCAGTTTTGTGAAGACTGTGGGAAAAATAAAAGAAGCTCAGCTTTTCTAAGAGAAGACGAGATCCTAGAAGTAAGAAGCTGGAACTTGTTCATTCAGAGATTTGGGGACCATCTTAGGTACCTTCAGTTAATGGTTCTCAATATTATGTTACTTTTATTGATGACTGTACTAGAATGCTTTGGGTTTATTTCATGAAAAATAAATCTGACATTTTTGACATCTTTATGAAATGGAAATCCCTAGTTGAGAATGAGACAGTTTGAAGCTGAAAAGCTAAAGGTCAAATAATAGAGGTGAATGCTGCACCAAGGAATTTGAAACTATTGTACTGGAAATGGAATCAAGGGAGCTGACTATTTCAGGTACACCAAAATGGAATTAGAAGGGAGCTGACTATTTCAAGTACAGCACAATAGACTGGGATAACTGAACTGATGGACAAAACTGTTGTTGAAAGATCAAAAAGCATGATGATCAATGTTGGGTTAGCTAACCGGTTCTGGGTTGGAGCTGTGAATATATTGTTACATAATTGATCAACAGAGAACCTTCAAAAGCCATAGCATGTGAACTACCCAAGAAGCATGGACGGGTAAGGAGTTAAAACTCTCGTATCTTAAGAGTTTTCGTGTGCATTGCTTTTGTTCATGTGAATGCGAATGAGAGATCTAAGTTAGATGCGAAGTCCAAAGTTTGCACTTTCTTAGGCTATGGTGGTGATAGCTTTGGGCATGACTTTGGGATTATGACAATCATAAGGTAGGAAGAGTAATACAGGCAATGTGTTTATTCTTGGAAGTGCAACAATCAGTTGGATCTCAAGATTGCAAAAGATCACTGCCTTGTCTACCACAGAGGCAAAGCGGAAGCATGTAAGGAGAGGATTTGGTTAACGAACTTGCTTAAGGAACAAGGGCAAGAAAGGATGGAATGCAGATCGCACAGTCACAATCAAAGTGTCATTCATTTGACAAAGAACTCTACATATCATTTCATTCGGTCACATTTGGAGGAAGGTTCATTCAAGATGGATAAGATTCAGACTGATGAGAATCCTGCAGATACATTAAACAAATCAGTTATTACTGAGAAGCTGTAGGTATGCTCAACTTCTCTTGGCCTAGCTAAACTTTAGAAGTTCGGTGAAATCACCAACCTTACGATGCACGACATGGATGATGGGATCAGTCTCAAGTGGGAGAACTGTTAAGTTTGAGGGCTGACCTCAATTAAGATAAGAAATAAGGACCTCCTAAACACTCCAGGATTAGGTTTTCTTGCAGTCTATCTAAACTTGGCATCATTGGTGTATTTGTAATCATCTCTCATAGAGAATATCAAGAGTTAGTGACTGACCGTGGATTTTTCTTCCCCTCGAGGATTTCCCATGTATAAGTGTGTGATCTTTCTTTTCGTTATTATTGCTTTCATTATCATTGTCTCATAACAGTAAGGACCTATCATGATTACTCCCTCCGTTCCAATTCATGTGGCAAAGTTAAAATATGTATGAAATTAAGAAATAAAGAAGATTTTTTAAACTTGTGGTCATAATACATGCTATAATATTGGTATAGCTACAAAACTTTTGAAGTTTATATTCGTCACTATATCATAACATTAGTGTAGCTATAAAACTTTCTCATTAAGCGTAAAATGTGAAGTTTTAAAGATCAAAGCAGAGCTTACATTGTTACAACATGGCAAACTGAACTGCGATTGAATGAACAATCACATGTAACGTTGCTGACAATTTTATCATAAGTAAAATCCGTCACGTTAAAACCACTACCCTGAGCGCAAGAGGCTCGGCTGACATTCCAATATCTGCCCTGAAGTTTTGATGATATTGTTCGCAGAACTTTCACTGTGACATCAAAGTTAAATTAAATTCACAATCGTTACAACATCCAAATGTGAAAAACTATATAGAGTATGCTATTGTTAGTCTCCAAGAGCAAATTAAACTATTGCATGCTGTGATACTTGAGCTATACAAAGAGGAATTAGCGATGGACAAATTCTCTAGTTAAATAACAAAATCTGTTACTACTCCTATTTTAGAGATGGATCAGCTACGGGAATCGGGATATCAAAAGATTTTGTTGGTTACGAGTAATGCAATGATGGATTACAATAGGATAAGTTTGCCCTTAAACTAACAGTATTTTCCTACCAAGAATTTCTCCATTCCCAAGACGCGACTTCACTATCTCTCTAACTCGTCCATCTTGGTACAGCATCATTTTGCTAAAAGCCTGACTAAAGTATAGGATTTCCTATCTAAAATTCAGAAATATCAAAAACTTGAGAAGATAATAACTATAGAATATGATATTAAGTGTGGAATTCACATGTAAAACTTATTTTTTCTAGTTTCACCAAAAAGTTATTTTCTAAAAAAAATATTTTTCAAAGCATTTTGTCTGACCAAATTAAGAAAATTTGAAAGCATTTTTTAAAAACATTTTCCTCCCTTCCAAAAGACACCCAAGAATGCTAGCCCTTTTGGGGAATATACCCAAAATGGTAAGCAACTATTATTTTATTTGATTTCAGCCTATAAAAAGTGCGTAGAGAATCTTTCAAAAATATTCTCTCTATTCCTATAAGATAGTGATAAAATTTGCATATATTTTATCCTCCTCATGTCTACTAGCGAAATTTCACTAGATAAGTTATTATTATTATTTCAGCCTATGACTGTATGATTTAAAGGGGTAGGTGTAAGCCTTAAATATGAGGGGGTAGGTGTAAACCTTAAATATGTAAATCATGTTATTATCCTTTTGAATTTTGTACATAAATATAGATAGCCCTAAACTTATCTCCTAGATCCACTTTTTAACACACAAACATAAAGGGATCGTTTGGTAAAACGTACTAAAAAAAATAATATATTCATTAGATTTGTATATACTTGTATTAGTTATACATTTTATTTGGTACGCATAGTTAACACATGGAAATCCATAATATTAGTGATGCAAAGGTTTTTAAATGCATCCATTAACAAAGATATAATTGTATCACAAAAAAAATTTCATATCCTTTCCACGATATTTGTGGAAGATATTTTTACAAACGAATATTGTTTTTAGAAATAATACAATACATATACATATTATTTTAATATATCAAATCAAATAGAACATAAGAAATAATTCTTACCTAACTTATACAAGCATTAATGCATTACTAATATAAGCATTAATAATACACCACATTCAACATTATTCTTATACACCTTATGAAGAAAAATTAACCCAACCACCTCTAAGGCAAAAAAACATAAATGATTAATAATTATTAATGACAACTTCTAGTACCTCTCTTTAAACATATCTTAATTAATACTTTTTCAATTTCTTTTTAATTATCATATTATGTTTTTTTAAAAACTAAATAAGATTGCATTAATTTGATATTCAAAAATAAAAAATTTAATTATTCAAAAATTATAAATGAGAAAAAAAATGTAATCGTCTCACTGACTAGAATAGTAAAAAAAATGTCATTTTTTCCAAAATTAAGGTGTGAGTTTGATTATTAAATTAAAATTAAGGGACGTAAATGATTTTATCAATAGCAGTAAATTATGTTGGGGTGGGGGAGAGAGAAAATGAAATTGCATTAAATGATTGAATAAAATCAACAAACAACTTGTTAAAAGCAACATGTGCTTGCTTATTGATTGAATAGTCAAAACCGTCCAAATGAAATAATATATTTATTTAAAAGAAATTATATTAGGTCATTATTTTATTTTTAGGTTATAATAGTACTCTCTCTGTTTTATTTGATGTGAGACATTTTTCTCTTTATTATATAAATAAAAAGTTATTTTATTATAATTAAAAATAATTTAATTTTAATTTTTTTTTAAATTTTTAATAAAATAAATCTCGATCACACAAATACTTAAAAATTATTTTAAATCATAAATTTTTAATATTTTATTTTATTTTTTAAATATTATATTAAATTAAATAATATCACATAAAGTAATAACTTTATGCAGAAAGTTGTCAATTGACAAGGCCAATTTAACTAGTAATGCAAAAAAGAAAAAATCACTTTCAATACACACAGAAACTTACACTTATAAAAAGATCAATAATTGAAAGAAAAGGTTTAGATAGAAATTTCTTTTCATAAAGCAAGATTACTCTATTAGCTTTGATGTTAACCTAATACTATTAATAATGTTGAAAAATCAATGAACACAAAAAACAAACAAATACACAATGTTGATTTTTCATACACTCCCCCCATTTATTTTTAATTATCATATTGCAATTTTTTAGAGTTAAATTAATTAACTATTAAAATTAAATTAAATTAATTTGATGTTTTAAAATAAAAACTGTAGGTTAAAATTTTTCATATCAATATGACAAAAAATACAACTTAAAATATTAGTTAAAATTCATATCGATTCACTCTCAAAATTAAAATTATGACAACTAAAAAAAAATGAATAAAAAAAATTTCCTTCAAAATAAGTGCAGTTTTAATTTATTTCGCGTTTATTAAAAAACACTATAAAGGTAACATATAGTTTATCAAGTTGTCCTGATCAGATAAGTATTTTTTTGAGAATTGAATTGTATTAAGAAAAAAATTCAGGGAATAGAAGTCTCGCAGCTAGCGTAACGTTATCTAGTTAATTAGATTGGTTGGTCTTTTTTATTGTACTAGTTATATTATTTAATATTATAATTGTAATATTAAATTCAACTCGCCCAATTAGGATTAGATGAGCGAGCTGGGCGGGTTGAGTTTAAATTATAATATTATAGTTCTTGATTTTTATATTTATCATTATTTAGTATTATTAAGATTTTTTTTTATTTTCATCGAATAAAATTATTTTTTTCAATAAAAATATTTTGACCAATCAAATTTTAGAAAATTTAAAAGCATTTTTCTAAATATATTTTTATCCCTTCCAAAATACACCCAAAAATGCTCTAGCACTATTATGTGTTAGCTGTGTATATTTACATTAGTTATGCATTTTTATTTGATATTAATGTATATATAGCTAATATATGGTATTAGTAATGCAAAAAAGTTTAAATGTATTTATGAACAAGGACATAATTAAGCCTCAAAATATTTTTCATATCCTTTCCATGATATTTGTGAAAGATGTTTTTATAAACAAATACATTTTTTTTAGAAATTATATCATGCATATTATTTTAATATATCAAATCAAACACAACATAAGAATAATTTTAATAGAATTAAGACAAGCATTACTACTATTAGCATTATTAATACACCGTGTTCAACACTATTCTTATACACCCCACTAAACAATCGGAAGAAAAATACATTACACAACCACCTCTAAGCAAAAAACATAAATCATTACTTCTATTATCTCTCTTTAAATGTATCTTAATTAACACTTTCTCAATTTCTTTTTAGTTGTTATATTATATTTTTTAAGTGTCAATTTAATTAGTTTTTAAATTAAATTATATCAATTTGATATTTTAAAATAAAAATTTAATTATATAAAAAATATTATTATTATAATTTTTTAATATCAATAAAAAAAACAGAGGGAATAATTATTTTGCTAACTATAGAATAGTAAAAAAAAAAATGTCAATTTTTCAATTTAAAGAAGTGAGTTTAATTATTAAATTAAAATTAAGGGACAAAAATCATTTTGGCCTTTTTTCGTATAGTCATCAATAGCTAGAAATTGCATTAAATGATTGAATAAAATAAACAAACAACTTGCTAAAGCCAGCATGTGATTGGCATCAAATTGATCGAATGGTCAAAACGGTCCAGATAAAATCAATTTAAAAAATGCAACATGTGACTGGCTGTTAAAAATAGATAAGTCAACACTGCCATACTTCAATAATAATTTTTTTTTAGAAAAAAAAAAGTTAAAACTTATACAATAATAATTGTGTTATTTAATAATGTATTTATTTTAAGAAATATATTAGGTCATTAATAAAGCCAATTTGACTAGTAATGTAAAAAGAAAAGATCTCAACGACCGGAATCTTGCTTATTTCTTTTTTTGAGGATCGACGAATCGAATGATCCTTTCATGCTCAGAGTAACTTTGCACTCATAAAAAGATCAATAATTGAAAGAAAAGGTTTACACAGGAATTTCTTTTCATAACACAAGAATACTTTATTAGGTTTTGATGTTAACCTAGTACTACTAATAATGTTTTTTTTTCCATTTGGTGTTCGGTTTTGCGCCGGAAAATTCCACATTGGAGGAGGTAAAGCGCTCCCTAACAAGGATGATTTCGTACCCAAGAAAATTCGAACCCGAGATCTAAAGATGAAGAAGTACTTACCACTCCACTACAACTCTTGTTGGTACTACTAATAATGTTGAAAAATCAATGAACACAAACAAACAAACAAATACACAAAAGCTGATTTTTCATATACTCCATCCATTTATTTTTAGTTATTATATTGCAATTTTTGAGAGGCAGATTAATTAATTTTAAAAATTAAATTAATTTAATAATTTTAAAATATAAATATAAATATTAAAAAATTATACAAAAAATATTATAAGTTACAATTTTTTATATATCAATATAATAAAAAATACATTTTAAAATGTTAATCAAAATTTATATCATTTGATTTTTAAAAGAAAACTAACAAATAAAAAAAAAGGAATACTTTTCTCCATTTCAAAATAAGTGTGGCTTTAATTTATTTGATTTGATGTCTGTTTAAAAAAGCAATAAAGGGGATATATAGTTTATCAGGTTATCCTGATTAGAAAAGTATTTCTTAAGAAGAGTATTAAGAAACAATAAACTTTTAATATAATAGTTAAAAATAACTATTATATTTGTCCTAATTTATATGATTCATTTTTTTAGTCGTCTAAAAAAAGAGATATTTTCATATATAATAATAATTTAAGATAATTATTTTATTCTTAATAAAATGATTACACTCAAATAAACTTATTTTTAGATAACAAGTATTAAATAAAAATTCTTTCTTAAATTTATATCAAATCAAACTGTATCACACAAACGGAAACATAACCAGTTTATCGTGAATTCCTAAAGTACAGTTATTTTGACATGAAAAAGTATTTATTATTTCATAACACTATTTTTTTAAAAAAAATTATCTTTTTAAGAATCATTTAGGTGAGAATAAATTATTTTGAAATTAACTATCTCAAGATAAATTATTCCACCACGTAAATGGAATAATTTATCTCATCATTAAGATATAAATAATCTCATGACTATCAAATATCTATAACAAAATACAAATTAAAATAATTTTAATCTTTTATTATAAAATTATTATCCTTGCAGATCAAACGATTTTGAGTGTCAGTGTCAAATATGCGCATCAAAGCGTCAAATTAGTAATTATTTTTTAAAAAAAAGGCTGACACGGATATTACGAAGCAATGTGAAACTGGAAAACGGTTTAAGCTTTCAGATCGCAAAAGTAAAGACAAAAATAGAAAAAAAGGAAAGCAATTTAGCAAAGAAAATTGGATATCAACATCCAATTAATCAGTAATTATCATTTGAGTAAGTTATATTTTGAGAAAAACTCGGGATGAAATCGATCAAGGAAGAGTGTATAACCGTAAAAAGAAGAGAAAATGGTAAGTACCTTCATCTTCAGGCAAAAGTTGAGCGTCGACAGATCCAAAGGGAGAAAGCAAAGATAGAAACAGAAATAAAGCACAAAATCTGATACAAGTATCCATTGTTGCTCAGAAGAAGAACTTCAATCTCAAGGTTTTAATTACAAACTGCTGTATAAAAAAGGAAGATACATTAGAGGAAAAGTATAGTTATTCATAATTATAAAAGAGGAAATCCAAACAATATATTAAAAAAGGGGTATAAATTACTAACCATAAATGAAGAATGTGTTAGGGTCAAGCAGAGGTGGTTAGGGGTTAAAGCCTTGATGAGATGAAAGGCGGGAGATAAAGTGTTGAGTATAACAATGGAGGAGAATTAGGAATGAGTTAATTTAGGTACAAAATGGGAGAAAATTATTGCAAAAGTGATCCCTTAATTTTGGTACTAACTTCAAAATAGCTCCTTAATGATCATTTGACAAATATGCTCCAACCCCTTATATTGAATATATTGTGTTGTTTGATTTAAATTTAATTGAAACTATGAAAATAGAAAAGAACTCCTGTTAGAAGCATATTTGTAGTTTATGTTATTTTTAGTTTATAATAGGAGCGATAAATTTTGAAATGAGGATATTTGAAATAAGGCGAGAGTGACTTTTGAGGTGGACAAAATGAGAAAAGCGAGAATTAAACGATTTGGACATGTAAAGAGAAAATACATAGACACACTAGTGACGAGGTGCAAAAGGTTGATCATAGAGGGTACAAAGAGAGGCAAAGTTAGGCCGAAAAACTATTTCCTTCTTCTTAATTTGTACCTGGATTTGCTGTATTTGAGTCAAGGTTCTTTCGGACACAACATTTCTATTTCTACAAGGTAATAATAAGATCTGGGTATATTCTGTTATCTCCACACCTCACTTATGGAATTTCGTTGATACGTTTATTTTAAGTCTATTTCTAGAGTCTAATGCAACTTTTTGAGGTAAAATTTTTAATATTTTTTTATTTTTAGTTCTATAACTTTTAACATTGCAAATTTTGGTGTTTTTTTTTGTATGTATGTTTCTTGTATTAAAAAAAATCACAAGTCCAATTAGATTTAACGATCAAAATTTGATAAAAATCAAAGTGTTTACTTCTAATAAACATAAAAAAAAAACTACTCAATTAATTCTAATGTAACTACTATTTTAAATTTTACTGTCAAAGAAAAGTCCATTTTGTCAATTTCTCTACAAAATAGTCTTTTTATTTTATTTTAAAAGAATAATATGTTTTGACGTCGACTCATTCCGCCTCTGTACAAAGGTCCTTTTTTGGACCTTTCAATTATTGTTTGCTACCTTGCGTAAAGCCCGACCCTTTTTATTCACAAGTCAAAATCATAATCCTTCTTTTTATTTATATCTTTTTAAGAGGTATTAAAACTTCTAATCTCTCAAATATTCATCAATTCTCATTAAATATATTTAATCTTTAACTAATTGATGTGTATGTCTACTTTTGATCTAACTGACTATGAATCTTCACAAATTTAATAAATTACTGAGTATTAATATTTAATTACCGATGCATGATGTCACATTGATTTTATATGTTAGGTAATGTTAATATTCTGTCCATGGCAAAGTCCATGAAGGGGCTAGAGTAGTCCTGGTCGGAGTCATGATCGAACGTGACGCTTGTGTGGTGGACTTGATTAAGAAATAAAGTCGCATCATTGCTATAAACTATAGTTTTTGGCATAATGGTTAAGAGTTCGATTGCCACGAGCAACATGTTGCATGAGGCAGGTGTTGAGAGGGGGATTGTTGGGTAATGTCAACATCCTGCTTATGGCAAGATCCACGAATATTATGAGGATCAAAAACATAATTATTAATAGCCGGGGGACTAAAAATGTAATTATCCACCTATTTGTTTCAATTAAACAAATAGATCAAGGTCTGCATGAAGTTGTCGGTTTATAGTTAAATAATTTACTCTTCATTTAATTTTCTATTAACTGCTGGTACTTTTTGACAACAAGTATTTTCTTCCGCAAAAGCAAGATGTTGGAAAAAGAAATGGAGCTAGTTTGAGGCGGTGACAAAATCAGAAATTTTATTAAGAATATTTAAAATTTAATATATATATGTGAAAAAAAATTTGATTGATATATTTTTATATATATATAGCATAATTTTTTGACGAAGAACGTCTGATTTGCTATTGAGCTATATGTGGTTACCACACTGGCTTGACATTAGAAGTTTTGTCTCAATCCTTTTCGACAGAAAATTAAATTATTTATTCATATATATAATAAATATAAAATTTTCTTCCATTAATTCGTGCGTTACTTCTTTATATATGTTGAACCTCTTTGTAAAAATCTTGTTCTATCATTAATTGGTGGAAGTGGGGGTGTGTGTGTGAGGGGGGACACTTGAATTGACCTGTTCTGTCCATAGACTTGATCCATAATTTTCTGTATATATTTTGCAGCAATAATGTATCCAATATCTCCAAACCTCTACAAGAGAAAAATTAAAAAAAACATTTTCTTTGTTACATTTTTCAAAACAATTGCTTTGACTACAATAATTATTTCAATTTCTTTTAAATGTGAATAACTTAATTAAGTTGACTTACACATTAATTTTTTTTATAATAATTTTAAATATGAAAATTTTATTTTAAAATTCTTAGAAGATGGTTGAGAATGGTTATTGGGTTGAATCCATCCATAAAAGATATAGAAAAAAATAATAATAAAAGAAATTCATAATTTGGAAGATTTTCGACGATTGTTAAATTAGGTCTTGGACCTAACTCACACCCCAAAAGCTAGCTCAAAGGGAGGAGGATTGCCCAAGCCTTATAAG
>JBCEWC010008260.1:0-20227 GCA_038996855.1 Solanum aculeatissimum | reverse complement strand
TACATTCATGAATTCAAGATCAAAATCATGTTTAAATCACCTAAAAACTACAGCACTCAAGTCCCAACACTAATCTAAAATAATATTGGAAGAACCCATAACTTAATTGGAAGCTTAAATCAAATTGAAAAGAGTTAGGGTTCATAGGGTCTTCAAGGATGAAAGAGGTGGTGCAAAAACCACACTAAGGCCAAATACTTCCCAAACATCCTGATAGATGCTGATAGCCTAGCGCGAGACTTTCTTGCCATCTACCAGTGGTTAATAAGTACCATATGGGGTTTATTTTTAGTGACACCCATGAGTGTAATATACACATGGTTCAAGAATTCTATTTAACCTTCAGCCTGAGGAGAGGACCCAGATTGTGATGGTACGGGGGGTAGAGGTGAACATAACCCCAATGGCCATTAATGCCATTTTAGGGACCTTGGATGTACCTTCGAGCCTGCTGAATGAGTTATAAATTAGGCTTCCATACCAAGACATCACACACACCCTAGTTGGCTCTACTTCTATTGCCCACTGGATCAAGCAATGTTATAGAGGATACCATCAGACCTTCCCATTTGCTCACATGAATAGGAAGGTCAGGGTCTGGACTAAATTTGTCATGCATTCCCTTATTCCAGGCCTACACTTCACCGGGATCACTTAGGACAAGGTCAGTTTGGTGTATGCTTTGATGACAGGAGTTTAGGTTAATATTTGGGTAGTGTTCAAGTCATCTATGCAGAAGGCCTGAGTCGACAAGGTCCAAAAGTATATTTTTGAGGGACTAATCACTAAGTTGTATAGACGTGCAGGAGTTCCTAAGGAGCCACTAGACTACTTGCCCCAAATTGAAGCATTCCCTAGTATGTGACCAACATAAAAGAGTTGGAGGTCTCCTTTAGGCCGGTGTTGACTACCTAGAAGTGGGCACATCATGATAATCTGATCACAACCCATATGTATGGGCTAGAGATGTTGCGCCATAGGGTAGGTAGCTGACCTTCTATTGAGGTTTTAAGTCCTAACATGTTGGAAGGTATGGGAGCGTGGGGGAAAATGAAACCAAGAAATTATTCAAAGTATCAGAGGCTACGAGGTCCCTTACGGGCCATAAGAGTTAGTATGGGCTGTGCTTTAGCTTGTGGAACCTACCTGGGTGCAAATTCTAGTAGCCCAAGTTTAGAAGACCACTGATGTACAAGGCCTTTATGGGCTAGAGATTCTTTAACGAGCCGTAACTCTTGATCGTGGAATGAGGGTCAAACTTTGTGAAGTTTGGGGGTTTTCAGAGGTTCGATCTAAAGAGCATCATACAGTCCAGAGAATCTGATATGGACTGTAAGTGAGGTCGTGGAATATGATTTAGAGAAATATTTTAGAGTCTCTCAAATGAGAATAGATGAGACCCTCATCTACAACTCATAGAATGGACCACGACCCGTAAGCATAGTTTCATAGTCCAATCTGACCAAATTTTTAAAGTGGAACATTTGACCTTTCCTATTATGTATAACCTATGCTACATTGTTTTACCCCTAAAATGACCCCTTATCAGACCTCACAACCCTAATCTATCTCATTTGTCTCCGTCCCAGAATATCTCTAAGTCCCAAACACTCTCAAGCTTCCTCTAAGGTCTCAAGCAAGAGGATCAAGTTAGGGTTTCAAGTCCTTTATCCCCAAATACAAATTTTCTCCTTTAAATTTCCAAGGTACGTGGGTTTTTATTGTGGAGCCCTCTCCTCCATAAGCTCAACCAATCTTCTTCTACTTTATGATTTCTTAAGTTATGATATTACATGGTGATTTTATGAATCCTTTCATAGGATGATAATATGAAGTGTTTTACAATGATATACCTTTGTACATGATTATGCTTTGAAAAGTCATATGAAATTATGAATTTATCATGAGGGTTTGATGATACCCTAGTTAAGTTTTAAATATATTTTCGGTGGGTAGTTTGAATAATGTACAAGTGATGTATTTTTCTCCTCTCATGACATACATTTTTAATTTGTATGGCTTTAAAACTATATATGAACCCACCATGATTTGAATAATGATTTTTACCAAGCTTCCATGAATGTGAAGACCTTATGGCAAGATTATGCAAACTATGAAAGATATGAATTATGAAAGGGCTAATGTGTATGATTCGAAGTTTGAAAGGTTGTGAAAATTATAAAGCCCTATTTGATATAATGAAGCTTTGATTTTTAAGAGCTACTCTATGACTAAATTATGTTATTTTGATGCTTTGCATATTATGATAAATGTTATGTTTCAAATATTTCTTGGGATTGAGGCCTAGCACCGAGCGGACCTTGGTCGATAACCATTGTCCCATAACTATGTTGCCACCATAGGTTTATGAATTAGCTAATTGATCCATATAGATTAAGTTTCATGAATGTCTAAAAAGGGTGGTGTTCCTGTATGGTACATGTTAAATTGAATTCTGAAAAAGGGTGGTGTTCCCATAAGGTTCTTATCATATGTTAACCGAAAAAGGGTGGTGTTATCATAAGGTGATTATGAAGCATTCCGAAAAAGGGTGGATTTCTTATAAGGTGAATGTTTGGTTTAGCCTTACAAGGTAGACCACTCCATGTCCTGTGTGGAGCGAACATCAAAATTCCAAGTAGTAGCTCATTTGGTCTTACATGTTGGTTATGGTCCTTTCCCATCTATGTTTGATATGATATGTGATTTGATGACTCCTCACGTACATTTTGGTTAAGGCATTGAGCACTCATGTCACATTGATCTTATATCCATTAGTTCGATTATGCATATTACTAATTATGGCTTATGTTCCTTTTTGCATTGCATCCTGCATACATAGTATATTCAAACATACTAACGCATACTTTTTAACTACATGATCTAACCATGTAGGACCGGAGCTCATATCCATCATCCTCCTCCTCCATATGGCTTGACAATTCAAGTGAAGGATTTCTTTTTGCGAGTCCTCCACTTCCAAGAAAAATATTTATGTACTCTTAGGCTTTTGATTAGACTACTCTATTTTTGGATACTATCTTTTGACGGTGAGCCTGAGAGATGTATTGGCCCCCGTTCCATTCGTAACTAGAGGTGTTGCTGAATATATGGGTTGTATGTTATGAGCTTGACTTTTATTACGCCTTATTATTATTGGAGATTTCCCCTTAGTCCCTATTTCCTTCTATGTGATGAATGCTTGTTTTGTTGATGAGATGGAATTCCTAAGTCCCTAAATGCCCCCATAGCGTGAGTCATTCTTATTCGCCCCTTAGATTTAGTTGCTATGTGATTCATGTTAATCCTCTTCCCTAAAATATCCCCAAAGAATGAGTCCAAAGTCCTGCTTTCCCTTAGAAATTATTTACTATGTGATGGTTGTCTACTTATGATTCTACGAACCAAGGATGTGTCACACATGCTTAAGAGGATTGTTTGAGGTCTCTTTGGGTCCCTATTAACCGTGTCACGTCTAGTCCTAGGTTTGGGGCATCACAAAGCTTGGCATCAGAGCACTAGATTTGTAAATGGTCCTCGAAAATCCAACTCACCGTGTCAAGTAGAGTCTTATTCATTGTTGTGAAGTGCGCCATAATTATGAATGGAAGGCTATGAGATGTTTTAGGAAATGATCTACTTCTTCATACTCTATGTCATGCTTAGATTTGAATCAACATTTCCTATCTCTGTCGAGTGGTCTTTTGCTCTTTTAGATCATGCCTCCAAGATGAATGGCATCGAGAGCTCTTGCTCCTGAGGTTGAACCAACCCCTCTGGCTCCACAAGTTCCATGAGTGGAAGAAGAAGTGGTCGATCACATCAAATATCAACATGTGTTCACTCTATTGGCTAGGGTCGTGTCCAACTAAGGCGCCTAAGATCCATATGTTCCTACTCTAGCCTCAAGGGTAAGATATTTCACAAGAATGAACCCTCTAGAGGTCTATGGCTCCAAAGTTGATGAGGATCTCCAAGAGTACCTCGATGAGGTGTACAAGGTTTTATCTATCATGAAGGTAAGCTCAGAGGAAAAAATGAAATTGGTGTCCTACCAACTCAAAGGCCTTGCTCAAACTTGGTATATTCAGTGGAAGATGGAGAGACCGAAAGATAAGCCCATACCTTGGGAAGAATTAATAGTTGCTTTCCTTGATTGCTTTTTTCTAATTGAGTTGAGGGAGGCAAAGTTGATGGAGTTTATGAACCTCAATCAAGGTTCGATGAGTGTGAGGGAATATTGCCTCAAATTCAATGACCTCAAAAATATGCTCCGTACTTGGTTGCCAATACTAGAGATAAAATGCACAAGTTTATTTTGGGTATGTCCGATTTGGTCAATAAAGAGTGTCACATCACCATGCTTATAGGGGACATGTACATATCTCGGCTTATGACATATGCCAAATAACTTGAGGGGGAAAATCTTAGGAAGAGAAGAATGGGGGAGTCCAAGAGGGCTCAACTTGATGTGGATTCTAAGGCACAAAGGCTGGTTGCTTCCAACAAGGCCACAAATTCCAAGGCCAAGGGTCCTCCAATTCTCAAGGCCAAATATTTTCTAATGATAGGGTTCCAAACCCAAAGGCCTAAGGTGGACATGGTGTTCAAATCATTCCATGGTATGGAAGGTGTTGCAAGAATCACGGTTGTGGGCGCTATCGAGATATGGGTGGTTGCTTTGGGTGTGGCAAAATAGGCTACAAAATTGTGTATTATGCAACTAATGATAGAGATGGTCATCCCAAAGGATAAGGTGCTCAAGGTGACCAAAGGGCCCAAGGTGGGCATCAAGGAGGTGCTCCTCATCATAACCAATTTTATGCTCTTCAAGGGAGAGAAGGGGTCGATGAGGCACCCAATGTTCTTACCAGTATGTTAAAGATCTATAATCTTGACGTGTATGCTTTATTGGATCCGGGTGACACTCTTCCTTTCATTACTCCTTTTATTGCTAATAGGCTCCATATATGCCCCGAATTATTATGTAAACCTTTTGAGGTGTCTACTCCTGTTGGTGAGTCCATTGTTGCTAAAAGAGTCGATAGGGGTTGTCCCGTGTCTCTATTACATAGAGTCTCACCTTGTGATTTTATTGAGCTTGACATGGTAGATTTTGATATTATTCTTGAGATGGATTTATTACATGCATATCATGCCTTTATTGATTGTAAAACCCGCAAGGTTAGGTTCCAATTCCCCAATGAGCCCATTCTCAAATAGGAAGGTCATAACTCGGTGGTCAAGGGTAAAATCACTTTGTGCCTTAAGGCTCAAAGATTGATTGTTAAGGGTTGCATTTATTATCTCATTCGGGTTACAGATGTCGAGTCTAAAGTCTCTTCCATTGAGTTGGTTCTAATAGTTAGTGAGTTTCTTGATGTCTTCCCTGATGAACTTCCAGTGTTCCTCTCAAAAGAGAAATAGACTTTTGTATAGAACTCCTTCTCGACACTCAACCCATTTCCATTCCCCCCTACCGTATGGCCCTGGCAGAATTAAAGGAGTTGAAGGACCAATTGAAAGATTAATTGGAAAAAGGTTTAGTAAGGCCTAGAAAGTCACCTTGGGGTGCACCAATATTGTTTGTAAGTAAGAAAGATGGTTCCCTAAGAATGTGCATCGATTACTAGCAACTCAACAAGGTCAGTGTGAAGAACAAGTATCCCTTTTCGAGGATAGATGACCTATTTAATCAACTTCAAGGGGCCAGCCACTTCTCAAAGATTCACCTTCGGTCCAGGTATCATCAATTGAAGGTAAGGGAGTGTGATATTTCCAAAATGGCTTTCCAAACAAGATATGGAAATTTTAAGTTTGTAGTGATGTTCTTCGACTTGATGAATGCTCCATTAATATTTATGAATCTTATAAATAGGGTCTTTAAACCCTACCTCAACATGTTTTTAGTGGTCTTCATTGATGATATTTGATCTATTCCTGGAGTAAGGCAGAGTATGTGAAACATTCGAGGATAGTATTGCAAACATTGAGAGAAGAAAGGCTATTTTCTAAGTTCGACAAATGTGAATTTTTGTTGAAGGAAGTTGCATTCCTAGGTCATGTGGTGTCGGGCAAAGGCATTAAGGTGGATCTGAAAAAGATAGAGGCGGTAAAAATTGGGCTAGGCCCTTGACTCTAATAGAAATTAAGATTTTCTTGGGCTTGGCTGGGTATTACCAGACACTTGCTAATAGTTTATCCTCAATTGTTTCCCCCTTAACAAAGTTGACACAAAAGAAAGTGAAATTTGTGTGGACCGGCGAGTATGAAAGAAGTTTCCAAATGTTGAAAGACAAGCTTACGACCGCTTTTATTTTGGCGCTACCAGAAGGGTTAGAAGGGTTTGTGATGTATTGCATTGCTTTGAGAATTGGTTTGGGGTGTGTTGTGAAGTAAAATAGCAAAGTCATTACCTATTCTTTTAGGCAACTAAAGGTGCATGAGCGTAACTACCCCACCCATGATCTTGAATTAGTGTTCGTGTGTTTGCTTTGAAGATATGGCGTTACTATTTTTATGGGGTTCATGTGGATGTGTATACTGACCATAAAAGTCTCCAATACATATTCACCCAAAGATATCTAAATTTACGGTAAAGGTGGTGGTTGTACTTTCTTAAAGACTATGACATAAGTGTGTACTACTATCTGGGCAAAGAAAATATTGTGGCCGATGCTCTAAGTAGAGTATCCATAGAGAGTATAACTCACAGTGATGATGGAAAGAAGGAATTAGCAAGAGAAGTTCACCGATTGGTGAGATTGGGAGTTAGGTTTTAAGGAGGCCGAAAATAGAAGTGTGATGGTTGTCGATTTAAAGTCATTGGTGAAAGATGGCAAGGTGGAGGTTTTTTCCTAAGGGGGAGATGGTGTCCTTAGGTACCATGGTTGGTTGTGTGTTCCCAATATTGATGGCTTGAAGGACTTTATCTTGAGTGAGGGTCATAACTCATCTTATTCCATTCACCCCCATTCTAT
Organism: Solanum aculeatissimum; assembly: GCA_038996855.1. NCBI lineage: Eukaryota > Viridiplantae > Streptophyta > Magnoliopsida > Solanales > Solanaceae > Solanum > Solanum aculeatissimum. Next base: position 13,247 of record JBCEWC010008260.1, on the reverse strand, counting down.
CAAAATATATAGAGATTTAAGAAAATGCATTGGTGGGGTGACATGAAAAAGGATATCGCTAAGTTCATAGCCAGTTGCCATAATTGGCAACATATCAAGGAAGACCATCAAAGGCCGGGTGACCTAGCCCAAGATATAGAGATTCCTACATAGAAGTGGAAAAAGATAAATATGGATTTTGTGGTGGGATTGTCGAAGACTAGAAAGAACTTTTATTCCATTCGGGTTATTATTGATAGAATGACGAAGTCGGCTCACTTCCTACCGGTTAAAATGACTTATGGTGTCGAAGATTATGCCAAGTTATATATTCATGAGATGGTGAGATTGCATGGGGTCCCATTATCTATTATTTCGGATCGAGGTGCCCAATTTACATCATACTTTTAGAGGTCCTTTCAAAGGGGCCTTGGTACCAAAGTCAAGCTTAGCACGACTTTTCACCTACAAATGGATGACCGAGCTGAAAGGACCATCAAAACTCTTGAGGAAATTCTAAGGGCTTATGTCTTGGAGTTTAAGGGGAGTTGGGATGAATATATTCCACTCATTTAGTTTTCCTATAACAATAGCTACCACTCTAGTATCATAATGACTCCCTTTGAAGCTTTATATGATAGGCGTTGTTGATCCCTGGTTGGGTGGTTTGAAGTAGGGGAAATGGCTTTGTTGGGTTTGGATTTGGTGATGGAAACTTTGGGGAAGGTAGGGATGATAAGAGAGAGGTTGAAAGTGGCTCAAAGTTAGAAAAAGTCCAATGCCGGTACTTGAAGGAGAGACCTCAAATTCAAAGTTGATGATTAGGTGTATTTGAAGGTCTCACCGATGAAGGGTGTGGTTGTTTTTGCAAGAAAGGAAAGTTAAGTGCTAGATATGTAGGGCCATACTGGATCATGAGGTATGTCGGTAAAGTTTCTTATGAATTAGAGTTGCCCACATAAATGAGCATGGTTCATCCAATTTTCCATGTCTCCATGTTGAGAAAGTGTATTGGAGACCCAAGTTCCATTGTGCCCTTAGAAACAGTGGATATTGAAGAGAATTTGATTTATGAGGAGGTTTCGGTAGAAATATTGGATAGACAAGTCAAGCGGTTGAGAAACAAAGACATTGCATCCGTCAAAGTCCTTCGGAGGAATCAACAAGTCGAGAGTGCAACTTGGGAAGCCAAAGAGAATATGAAAAAATGATATACATATCTCTTCCATTCTACTTAAGCTTGAGGTACCATGACTCCCCTATTTAAGAACCTCTTTTCCTTGCATGTCATTTTCATGTCATTTGTGTATGATTATGTGATTTTTAGATTTGCATTATGAATGTTATTTGAAACATAGTTTTAACATTTTATGATGCATATGTTGCATTCTTGTATATGGTGCATTTACTCCATTCTTAGATCTTGCCTTTACCACATTCGGGGATGAATATTCCCAAGGGGGATATATTCTAAGGTCCCATATGTTGGAAGGTATGGGAGTGTCACGATCTGAGAGTAGGGCCTAGATGTGACACGACGAAAGAGAACCCGAGAGTCCTCGATCAAGCCATCTTAGCATCATCACACACATCATCAGTTCGGAAGCAAGTAACATAATAAATAACACATAAGTCTAAGGGATTCTGGGTCTTTGGACTCAAGCTATGGGGATGTTGCCGGGAATGGGATAAGCATGAATCACATAGCATATAAAAATTACGTTCTAAGGGGCGGGTAAGTATGACTCAATCTATGGGGGCAAGAAGGGTTAGGGACTTTCCACATAACCACATTCCCATCCAACAAATCATAATAGGATAAGTGGAAGCATAATCGAAACATAAATAACCATAGAAAAATGTAGATAATCATAGCATCTTAAATAAACACATAGTACGACGTACAATAGAATCCGATAAGTATCCAACAATGCCTCTACAAGAATAACACGGGGGCCTCGACATAGTCTGGGCTCACCCTCAAATCACAAGATAGATAAAATGGAATAAAACATAAGATAGAGGAATGTGGGTAATGCCCTTGGAGTATAGGGCTCACCACTAACAATAAGTCCGAGATCTCAACTAAGCATCCAACGGTGGATGAATGTCGTCTCTCGTCCCTACATGGTTAGTTCATGTAGACAAAGAGTATGGGTTAGCACATATAACTCAATAAGTATACGGGCATGCCATGCACATGAACATGAACCTACCAAAAATCTAGTGACGAGGGCACGTAAATATATAGAAAGAATATATATAACCAAGGGAAAAATATCATAACAATTTGCCATGAAGTCCATGATGCATGAATGCAACCTACATATCATAGCGGAGATATGACCTCAACCGACAACTAGAGAGACCAAGCGAGATACTACTTGAAATTGGACGACTTGCCAGGTAGATCCCAAGTCAACACTAAAAAGGGGATACACAACAATTCAATCCCATCTTGGGAGATATCCCATGTTGGCACATGGTTTGACGAAAAGGAGTATAGACCCTTGGAGATGGTCCACCCCGACTCCAATCTCTCAGTACTAAGTCTCATCCCACGGGAATACATATACATATACAATCTTTCAAAATGGAGATGTCAATACTTCAAGTCAAAGAAATGCAAAGTTGGTTGCAAGCCTAAATCATATTTCAAGTCTTTCCATAATTAGGCTAAAAAGCCAAACAAGAGTTTCAAGAATCATATCCATATATCAATGCATAAGAGTAGCTCATTCTAACATAGAAATATGGTGTAAGACACTCAAGATGCTCATAAATCAATATCAAGATAAGATCTGATCACATTCTAGTCAAATCTCATGTCTTGCAAAGATCAAGTCAAGTCAAGTCAAGTCTCCATGCTCATGAATACAAATGTATGAATGATCAATGAATAACATGGGTAATTGATATCAAAATTTAAATAATCATAATAAAATAGATTCATAATTAAATCATAAAGAAATCAACAATTAAAATAATAATTCATACCACTCATGCTTGAATTCAATAATTAAAGGGACATGCATAATTGAATCTTCAAAAAACAAATGGGGCTTAATTCACTTTAAAACCAATAATTAAATACAACCCATACTTCAATTTAATCAAAACAACAATAAATTTAAAGATCCATTTGCAAAGTAAGCTTAATTTCGTAAAAAGTAAAGAAGAATAAGTGTTTTGAGTCTTCATGGTTAATTGAACCTTCAGAAATCGAATGGAATTCACCAAATTAGGGCTTAATTCACTTTAAAATCAATAATTAAATACAGTCCATACTTCAATTTAATCAAAACAATAATACATTTAAAGACCTATTTGCAAAGTAAGCTTAATTTCATAAAAATTGAAGAAGAAGAGTTTTTGGTCTTCATGGTTGAAAGGAGAACCATGAATCAATACCACATACCTTGATAACCAAGAATAGCGAAGACAAAATTTAATTGAGAAGAAGAAAGCCCTCCTTAAATCCCCAATTGAATCTTCAACCTCAAGACTAGTAGACAGTATTTTAGGATTTGACTTTGAGAATTTGAATGAGGAATGAGAGTGAGGGAATGATTAAAATCTTATTTGGGGGCTTAGGATAGTTTTAAAGGTCATAAAAAACCTTGGGAATGGGTCAAATTATCAAAAGTACCCAATAAAATGCGGTTTGAAATCTTAACCCGAGGTTCTCACGGATGGTCTCATGGGTCGTGAGCCTCACTGACCCAGCCAAGGCATTCCTTAGAAAAACAAGCATAACGTTTTACTTCAAACTCGGAAATGAGTGAAACTAGTTTTATTGAGAAGATAATTCAAAGAGCTTCAATTTGATATGTAATGGGACACCCATTTCATCTTGTGATAAGATATATGTCCAGTTAAAGTTGACCCTTCCAATGGTTCATGTGAGATTCCATACTTAGAAAATTTTCACTTCGACGCCCAAACAGACCACTTCATGAACCGTTTGATGTCACATGACCCGTGAAGGGTTAGTGTGTGAAGTGTCTTGGCCAAAATATAATTTTCAAGGGTAAGTCTCCACTCACGAGCCACCACACGGGCAGCGAAGTGTCACACGAGCCGCGTGGGGTTCATGTGATGGACGTCTTGGTCTAAAACTCCAATTTAAGGCCAAATACTCTTCACATACAAGGACAAGGGCCACCTCAAAGCTTTTCCATGCTTAAAATCATGTTTTGGGAAGAAATCATCACCCAAGTGCATCCTCACTAACCGTGAGACGTCACAGTGTTCGTGAAGGCTACCATGAGAGTGCCTTAGCCAATTTCCAGAAAACATCGTTGTGCAGGCAATCCCACCTAAAAGTTCATAACTTCTTCATACGAACTCCTAATCAAGTGAAACCAAGTGAGTTTGAAAGATAACTCAAATAGATTTAATTTGATAGGTCATGACACTCCCAGTTCTACCCGGTCTAAGAGATATGACCATTTAAAGTCAGTACTTTCACAAGACGTTAAGAAACACTCAACCAATGCGATTTCTTTGAATACAACCATTCCTGGGAGATTCATGAAGATCATTAACCAACAAAAATAAGTTCAAATCATATCTCAATCAATATTACAAGGTTCTAAAAATTTTGGGTTGTTACATTATCTCCCCCTTGGGAACATTCGTCCTCGAATGGGCTAGAACAAGGCTTGAAAGGCTAGATTTAAACAAGAAACATCTTAATTAGTAAACAAAATGCATAGACCATTTCTTGAAAAAATTCAAGTCATTAAAACTCATGTCAAATCATTATCAATCCATTAAAAAACATCTTTAAATCCTTTTCATGTTCATGTATGCATGTCATGTCATGAGACTCAAGAATTGAAAGATTTAGGACCACTTGGAATAAGTAGAACCTAGTACCTTAGGCTTGAGTATATTAGAAAAGATGGGGATATCGCTTCTTGATGTCTAACTCCGCTTCTCATGTAGCACTCTCCACATGTTGATTTCTCCAAAGCACATTTAGCAAAGCCACATCCTTATTGCGAAGTCTCTTCACTTGCCTATCCAAGATCTCAACCGGCACCTCTTCATAAGTCAAATTTTTCCTCAATGCCAACACCTTCCAAAGACACAATCATACTAGGATCTCCAATAAATTTCCCCAACATTGTCACATAGAACACCGGACGAATAGAACTCGTATCCGAAGGTAACTCCAATCTATAAGCCACATTGCCAACCCGCTCAACAACCTCATATGGCCCAACATACCAAGGACACAACCTACCCTTTTTACCAAAACATATAATACCCTTAATAGGTGAAACCTTCACATAAACCTAATTACACACATAAAATTCAAGGTCTCTCTTCCTAAAAATCCAAATAAGACTTTTGGCAATTTTGAGCGTTTCTCAACCTTTCTCTAATCAACTTCACCTTTTCCATAGCTTCAACCACTAAATTCGGGCCTATAAAGGCCATTTCTCCCAACTCAAACCATCCAACTCGGGGCCTACACCTTCCATACAAAGCCTCACACGGTGCCATTTCGATGCTAGCATGGAAACTATTGTTATAAGCAAAATCAATGAGCGATAGGTGATTATCCTAATTTCTATTGAATTCCAACACACAAGCCCTCAACATGTCCCGATACATCTTGGTGGATCCCAGTTGCATAGAATAATAATAGTCGTAAGTCTCACTCATGATCACCTCTTTAAACCCATTGACATCAGGATCACAAAACCGATCAGATACCAAAGCACACCATCTCCCCCTTGGGAGAAAACCCTAATCTTCCTTTCGAAAACCAACTTCTTCAATTTAGTCGGTGTTATAAGATAAGAAGGAATAGAAATAGGTTAAGTATCTGGTCATCATCAGAGTTACAAGACTTCAAGACATATTTGATAACACGACAAAAGGGATGATTAAGTGAAACAACTCCTAAAACATCGCCATAGCCTCTTATTCATAGGTATGGTGCACAACACACCCATGAATAAGACTCTACTTGATGCGGCATGTTGGACTTCAAGGACCATTTATAAACCTAGTGCTCTGATACCATATTTGTCACGACTCGAGAGTAGGGCATAGATGTGACATGGCAAAAGAGAATCCGAGAGTCCTCGATCAAGCTATCTTAGAATCATCACACGCATCATCAGTTTGGAAGCGCGTAACATAAGAAACAACACATAAGTCTAAAGGATTTAGGGGCTTTGGAATCAAGCTATGGGGATATTACTGGGATTGGGACAAGCATGAGTCACATAACACATAACAATTACGTTCTAAGGGGCGGGTAAGTATGATTCAAACTATGGGGGAAAGAAGGGTTAAGGAATTTTCACATAAGCACATTCCCATCCAACAAATCATAATAACATAAGTGGAAGCATAGTCGAAACATAAATAACCATAACAAAACGTAGATAATCATAACATCTCAAATAAATACATAGTACGATGTACAATATAATCCGATAAGTATCCAACAATGCCTCTACAAGAATAATATAGGGGCCTCGACATAGTCCGGGCTCACCCTCGAATCACAAGATAGATAAAATAGAATAAAACATACGATAGAGGAAGGTGGGTATTGCCCTTAGAGTATAGGGCTCACCACTAACAAGAAGTCCGAGATCTCAACTAAGCATCCAACGACGGATGAATGTCGTCTCCGGTCCCTACATGGTTAGATCATGTAGACAAAGAGTATGGGTTAGCATATATAATGCACTAAGTATGCTGGCATGCCATGCACAAGAACATGAACCTACCACAAAGCTAGATGACAAGGGAACACATATATATATATAAAATATATATAACCAAGGAAAAAATATCTTAACAACATGCCATGAAGTCCATGATGCATAAATGCAACCCACAAATCATAGCAGGGATGCGACCTCAACCGACAACAAGAGAGACCAAGCGAGATACTACTTGGAATTGGACTACTTGCCAGGTAGATCCCAAGTTAACCCTAAAAAGGGGATACATAACAAGTCAATACCATCTTGGGAGATATCTCATGTTGGCACATGGTTTGACGGAAAGGAGTATGAACCCTTGGAGATAGTCCACCCCGACTCCAATCCCTCGGTACTAAGTCTCATCCCATGAGAATACATATACATATAAAAGCTTTCAAAACAGAGATATCAATAGTTCAAGTCAAAGAAATACAATGTTGTCTACACGCCTAAATCATAATTCAAGTCTTTCCATAATTAGGCTAAAAAGCCAAACAAGAGTTTCATGAATTATATCCATAGACCAATGCATAAGAGTACCTCATTCTAACATAACAAAATGGTGTAAGACACCCATGATGCTCATAGAGCCATATCAAGATAAGATGTGATCACATTTTAGTCAAATCTCATGTCTTATCAAGATCAAGTCAAGTCCATATTAAGAGTTTCATCAGGTCATGTCTCCAAGCTCATGAATGCAAATGCATGAATGATCAATGAATAACATGGGTAATTGATATCAACATTTAAATCATCATAATAAAATAGATTCATAATTAAATCATAAGAAAATCAACAATTAAAATCACAAGTCATACTACCCATGCTTGAGTTGAAGAATTAAAGGGACATGCATAATTGAGTCTCCATAAAACTAATGAATTCAACAACTTAGAGCTTAATTTAAAATCAATAATTAAATACAACCCATACTTCAATTTAATCAAAACAACAATAAATTTAAAGATCCATTTGCAAAGTAAGCTTAATTTCGTAAAAATTAAAGAAGAAGAAGAATTTTGATTCTTCATGGTTAATTGAACCTTCATAAATCCAATGGAATTCACCAAATTAGGGCTTAATTCACTTTAAAATCAATAATTAAATACCGTCCATACTTCAATTTAATCAAAACAATAATAGATTTAAAGACCCATTTGCAAAGTAAGCTTAATTTCATAAAAATTGAAGAAGAAGCATTTTTGGGTCTTCATGGTTGAAAGGAAAATCATGAATCAATCCCACACATACCTTGATAACAAAGAATAATGAAGAAGAAATTGAATTGAGAAGAAGAAAGCCCTCCTTAAATTCTCAATTGAATCTTCAACCTCAAGACTAGTAGAGAGTATTTTAGGATTTGAATTTGAGAGTTTGAATGAGGAATGAGAGTGAGTGAATGATTAAAATCTGATTTGGGGGCTTAGGATAGTTTTAAAGGTGATAAAAGACCTTGGGAATGGGTCAAATTATCAAAAATACCCCAATAAAATGCAATTTGAAATCTTAACCCGAGGCTCTCACGGATGGTCTCATGGGTCGTGAGCCTGATTGACCCAGCCAAGGCAGTCCTTACAAAAATAAGCATAACTTTTTACTCCAAACTTGAAATTGAGTGAAACTAGTTTTGTTGAAAATATAACTCAAAGAGCTTCAATTCGATATTAATGGGCCACCCAGTTCGTCTTATGATAAGAGATGTGTCCAGTTAAAGTTGACCGTTCCAATGGTTCATGTGAGATTCCATACTTAGAAAAAGTCTCACTTCAACGCCCAAACGGACCACTTCATGAACAGTTTGATGTCACTCGACCCGTGAAGGGTTAGTGTGTGAAGTGTCTTGGCCAAAATATGATTTTTAAGGCTAAGTCTCCACTCATGAGCCACCACACAACTAGTGAAGTGTCACACGAGCCATGTGGGGTTCATGTGATGGACCTATCGGTCTAAAACTTCAATTTAAGGCCAAATACTCCTTACATACAAGGACAAGGGCCACCTCAAGGATTTTCCATGCTTAAAACCAAGTTTTTGGAAGAAATCATCACCCAAGTGCATCCTCACGGACTGTGAGAGGTCACACGGTCCGTGAAGGCTATCATGAGAGTGCCTTAGCCAATTTTCTGAAAAGATCGTTATGCAGGCAGTCCCACCAAAAAGGTCATAACTTCTTCATCCAAATTCCGAATCAATTGAAACAAAATGCGTTGGAAATATAAATCAAAGAGATTTAATTTGATAGGTCATGGAAATCCAAGTTCTACCAGTTCTAAGAGATATGGACATTTAAAGTCAGTACTTCCACAAGACATTAAGAAAACCTTAACCAATGTTATTTCTTTGAATACGACCATTAAAAGGAGATTAATCAAGATCATTAACCATAAAAAATAAGTTCAAATCAAATCTCAATCAACATTATAAGGTTCTAAAAATTTTGGGTTGTTACAGGGAGCATGGGGAAAATGAAACCTGGAAATTTCTCTAAGTATCAGAGGGAACGAGGGCCCTTATGGGCTGTAAGAGTTGGTATGGTCCATGATTTGGCTTGTGGAACCTTGATTCAAATTCCAGTAGCTCAAGTTTGGAAGGCCACTATGTACGAAGGCCTTTATCGGCCTTAGATTCTTCCACGAGCCATAATTCTTTGTAACGACCCAAATATTTTCGAAATTCCTTATGGTTGGTCTTGTATGGTGTTATAATAGTCATGGTTGAATTTTGGTGGCCATGGGTTGAGTTTAAGTGGCCGAATGCAAAATGGACCTTTTGTTGGCCTAGAGGGGCCGTTTGGGTAGTGTACTTTGAGAAATCATATCTTTTGGTACAGGAAGAATCGTGTGGGATACTTCATATAATATTGAAACACAACTGGTTTCACTCAATTCAGAGTTCGTATGAGGAAGTTATGGCCAAAACAATGAGACTACCCGTAATTTGGAAGACGCTGTAAATAAGCTAAGGAAATGGTCCAAGGACTGGACCACGGACCGTGTGAGGCTTCAAGGTCCATGTGTGCGTCCGTGTGGTGATCCATTGAGCTCAGGGTGGTTAGGGTCCAACCCCTAGTCCAAGTGAAGTCCCACTTACCACCCCATGGTCTATGAGACTCCAAACGGTCCGTTTGGTGGTCCGTCAAGTGGGGCAGAGAGTTGGCCAAGGTGTGGGCTAGTTTCTTGGCCAAGTGTGGCTCCACGGACCAGTACATGGTCCATGTGAACCCACACGACCCGTGAACCCCCTCTGTGAAGTGATCCAGAAAGTCACCGAGAATTCAAGCCGAAGACGAAACCAAGGAAGGGCTCATGGTCCAGTACACGGACCATGTACCGGTAAATGGTCCCCTGAAGCCAACCGTGTGGCACTATGTTTCAGTTACTTAGTCCATTTCATTAATGGTTAATTCATAATTTAATTAATCTCTATGCCTCTTTTTCACTTTCTAAGGTCCTCTAAACCCCCTTAACCTAACCCTAACCCCTTTTCATCCATTCTAAGGCTCCTCATTTCTCTTTGAAAATTCCTAAATTATCTTGACCTCCATTCTTGAAAGCTTGAAGAAATTTGGGGAAGTCAATCCTTGCTTGCTTAATTCTTCAATTCCTTTGGTCTATTGAAGGTATGTAGGTTTTGATTCAAGGATTTCCTTTCATCCTTGAAGACCCAAGAACCCTACTCTTTAATTTTTGATTGTAAGATTCTTTAAGTTATAGGTTCTTTAAATTTTGAAGTATTTAGTTGATTGGGCTGTAGATTTTAGGTGAGTTAATCATGATTTAAGTTTGAATTTTATGAATGTTCGTGGAAACTCTTGAAGGATCGATGTGCATGTCCCTTTTGGATTTAATTATGCATGGGTAACTTAAATTATGCTTTAAATATGGAAATTCTCATGATTTATGTTGAATTACCTTTTAAATTGTGAAATTAAGTTTGAATTCCGTTACCCATGTTCTTGTTCCTCATTCATGATATATGCATTGAAGATTGTTACGATGAAACTCTTGTTGAAATTCTTGTTTTGAAAGATATGTTAAGGCTTGTGATCACATAGTCTCTCCGTTATGGCTCTTTGAGCATTTTGGGCGTACACCACTTTGACATGTTTTGAATGGTTGATATGATAAGCTATGTAGATGGTCTACTCTATTTGTATTGATATGGAATGATTATGAAAATGTTTTGGAAACTCTTGATGGCCTTTGGCCTAAGCATAGGTATGGTTTTGATAAATTGTTTTGGTTTTGACTAATGATGCATGATTTAAAAAGAATGTAAGTCTTCCAATTTGAAGTTTGCATGTATATATATGTATTCCGTGGGATGAGACTTAGTACCGAGGGATTGGAGTCGGGGTGGACTATCTACAAAGGGTCCATACTCCTTTCCATCAAACCATGTCCCAACATGGGATTTCTCCCTAGATGGGATGACTTGTATATTTCCCCTTGTTTAAGGGTGATTAGGGTACTACTTGGCAAGTAGTCCGGATCTGGGTATTAGCTCCCTCGGGTCTACTCTGTTGTCAGTTGAGGTTACATCCCCACAATATTATGATCATAGGATTACATCTCATGCATCATGGCATAGCATATTGTTATATTACTCTTTGGCTACGTGCATGCCTTTCGTACCACTTGTCCCCTTGTCATATTGCTTGGTCATACTATATTGTCATATGCATTGTATGCCCGCATACTTAGTACATATTATGTGCTAACCCATATTTCTTGTCTACATGTTCTAACCATGTAGGGACCGAACACGACTTTTACATTCTACCGGACGATGCTTGAGTATCTTGAAGACTTTGCTAGTGGTGAAGCCTTTTTTCCAAGGGGAATAGCCACCTTCTATCTACCTAGTTATTATGTTATTTTCTTTTACTTATGTATTGAGGGTGAGCCTCAAATTATGTCAAGGCCCCGCTTGATCTATGTAGAGGCTTGTTGGACAAATCTAAACTCTTGTACGTTGGCTTGTAATGTTGAATATTATGATTATGGAATGTTATTTTATGAGCCTTGATTATGAGAAATGTTATTGATTATCCTTATGACTTGATGTTTCTAGTTGTGATTGACTATGTGCTTATGTGGAAAGTCCCATAATCCCAGTGTGCCCCCATAGCTTGAATCCTACTTACCTATTACCTTAGAAATAATTGTTACGTGCTATGTGAATTCATGCTTATCCCATTCCCGGCAATATCCACATAGCTTGAGTCTAAAGTCCCGATTCCCTTAGAGCTTATGTGTTATGTGTTTAGCTTCCACGCTTCCGAACCAATGATGTGTGTAATGATGCTATGATAGATTGATTGAGGACTTTTGGGTTCTCCTTCACCATGTCACCTCTCAGAAGAGCTCCCTTCCCCCTTCAGGCTCCCAAAGTTGAGGAACAAGGTCCTCGGGCACCGGTTGAGGAACAGGTGTCCCATGTTGAGTTCAGGAATGTAGTCTCTATGTGAACACAGGCTGTGGCCAACCAAGCCCATCCGGTGAATCCGGTGAACATTGGCACTCTGGCCTCAAGGGTGAGGGACTTCACTCGTATGAACCCTCTGGAATTTTATGGTTCTAAGGTTGATAAGGATGCCCAAGAGTTCTTTGACAAACTCACTAAAGTGTTAACAATTATGGGTGTGAGTTCGGAGAAAAAGGAAGAGTTAGCGACTTACTATTACAACCTAAAAATTATCAAAAGCCTCCTTATGGTTGGCCTTATATGATGTACTACTGGTCATGGTTGACGTTTGGTTGCCACGGGTTGAGTTTAAGTTGCCGAACGCGTTGGTGACCTAGAGAGCCCGTTTGGGTAGTGTACTTCAAAGGGTCCTAACTTTTTATGTGGGTTGAACCATGTGGGATACTATATATCAAATTAAATATCTTTGAGTTAGATTTCCAACTCAACTAGTTTCACTCTATTCAGAGTTCGAATGAGGACGTTATGGCCCCAATAATGGGACTGCCTGAAATTCGGAAGACATTGGAGATAGGCTCTAAAAAGTTGCTAAGGACAGGCCCACGGTCTGTGAAATTTGTTACGGTATGTATGGGGTGTCATGGGATGATCCAGTGAGCTAGGGGTGGCTAGGAACCACCCCATGAGATAAGTCTTGAGTCACGAACCACTAAACGGTCCGTGTGCATGTGACGACCCATGTACTGTCCCGTCAAGTGGGACAGTGGCTTAGACAAGCCATGGGTGAGTCTAAGTGGCTAAGTTTAGGCTCATGGGACCTTGAGACGGCTAGTAAACCTCCAAAAGGTCCGTCAAAATGCTCGGCAAGTGTTCCAGAAAGTCCTCCGAGAGTTCGCGCTGAACATTTGTCTAAGTGTTGTCTGATGGGCAGTTGAACAGCCAGTGAACAGTATGACGGGCACTTTAGCAACTGTTTGACTCTGCTTAGTCTCAGAAAGTTCCATTTTATTAATGGTAATTTCACGATTTAACATTTCCTTAAGCCCTTTTTTGGTACCCTAAGGTCTCCTAAACCCCTAAATCATTCCCCAAACCCTCATT
>JBCEWC010008259.1:0-20227 GCA_038996855.1 Solanum aculeatissimum | reverse complement strand
AATACAGTTGCTATAAATGGTAAATATTTTTCAAATATAGAATATCTAGGTAATAAATAAAAAACATGTTTAAAAATGATAAATATTTTATAAAAGGAATTCAAAAAGGTAATTATATAAAAGACCCAATGCCAAATTGAATTTAAAAAAAAAAGTAATATTGTTAAAGTCCTAGTTATCTTCAATTATATTTTTGGATTATAAAATTATTTCTCGAGATAATTGATTTTTCAATAGTGCTTGAACTCCCTAACTTAAATGTTAAATTACAATAATATTCCCAACTCAAAAATTAATTTAGCATATTTTTTATATTATATTATATTATATTAAAAACATATAATTTTTCACATCGAAAGATTGTGACTATTTGAAAAGGTTATGGTTTTTTTGAAAGGGAGTGACGTTTTCAAGGAGTTGTGACTTTTTCAAAGAGTTGTGACGTTTTCAAAGGGTTGTGACTTTTTCAAAGGGTTGTGACTCTTTCGAAGGGTTATGAGTTTTTCAAAAGATTGTGATTTTTTTGAAGGTTCTATATATAGACACTATCTTAAAAACATGAATTCCCTAACTTGAATGTTAAATTATTATAATATCCTTAACTTAAAAATAAATTTAGCATATTTTTTATATTGTATAGTATTGTCACGACCCAAAAATCCGGGTGTGATGACACTCACCTAACCCACCAAGACGAGTCAGCCCAAAACCCAACAACTTAACAGATACAAATAAAGTGAAAGGTAAATAGTCTAATTAGATATATAAATGCCAAAGAAAACACTACAACCATCTCAAGAAATGGTGTCGCATGTATGATGGGCTGCCAAAATACAACACTTTTAATACTTAAAACTTGAGATTTTGTGCGTTCTCAAAGAGATGTTAGTAGATTTGATGTTTGTTTTGTTTGTTTTTGCAAGATTTCACTGTTGGCTTGGTTTTGAGCTTGAAGTACAGATTTGCAGATGATTTGACAATTTACGAGACCTTCTACGGGTCGTGGATCATTTCACAAGTCGTAGAGAGGGTTTCGTTTGTTGTTCCAGTGAAGGGATGAAAAGTGATTCCCACTCTACAAGAGCAGAACACGAGTCGCAGACCATCATACGAGTCGTAGAGTGTGGTCGTGAAGTGAAGAACAAAAATTGAAGAGTTACTGAAAGTGATTCAGATGAAACCCTTCACGGGTCATGGAATCCTACACGGCCCGTGAAGAAGTTTTCGTGAAAGATGCCAGTAGCTATAATCACATTCCATGAGACCCCGACTCCCAAGCCATGAATTGCCTCACGAGCCGTAAAAGGTGCTCATAACTGGCACCGACACAGTTATCCTATTTCATTTCAACTTTGTATTTTAAGTATTATAAATAGATTTTTTTTAGTTTTTTATCATATATAGAACGTCATAGAACATTAGATATGCTATTTTTAGAGAGAGAATAACAAGATTGAGAGTTTGTGAACAATATTTTGTGATTTTGTTAATTCAAGTTTGTAATTTCATTGAGATTTTAGATTTTTGTTCATCAATTCTTGTGCGTAAGTAATTTAATTATGTATTCTTCTTACAAAATCTGATCATACTCCAACCATGTGTGGCTAAATCCACAACTAGGGTTATAGGAACCATGACGAACTAACTAAGATAAAATTAGATTACTTGTAATTTCTTGGATGGTGTTAGGATGTATTAATTAATCTTTTCACTTTAACTGATTCTTAACAGAAGGCCAACGTTAGAACTCGCCTAGTATCATTTGCCCGATCCAGGAAGTGACAAATAGAAAAAGAATTAATTAACAGAGGTTAATCAATTTCTCTCAACTAATTAATCTACTAGGGGTATAATTTTGGTTTGGGATAAAAGGGTTAGTAAAGCAACATCACAGAGACCGATCAAGTAATGTGATGAAATTCACCTAGATGCCTGATCAAGGATTTAGGAGAACATAACTTACTGTCCTGCGCCTACACACCAGAAAAGAGTCGCAAACATCCAAGAACATTTAGTTAGAGAGTCATGGGGAACACGTAGCCCTAGTTCGTTTCTCTTCTGATCACAAATACTTGCTACTTTAGTTTAGAATTTAATTTTTACTTGCAAATCCTCCCTCGTTATGTTTATTTTTTGTTTTTCTATTTTTAGGAGATATTAGGGTATATCGATTCACTTTACAAAAGTGTGCTAATCCGGAGTCTATCATATTTTTCGTGGGAATGATCCTAACCCAGGTTAGGTTAAATACTTGATTACAACTGCTTCAAACCTCCAAGCAAGGGTGTGTTCTAAGTGTTAGCGTCGGATCGCGAGCATTTAGTGGCGCCATTGCCGGAGAATACAGTTAGACTTGATTAGCGCACTATAATTTTGATAGATTACTCTTTATTTCCCTAATTTTATGTTTTTTGTTGTTTTTTTCTTATAGGGTGCAGGTGAATAGTGCATGTCAACCACGAGAAGTCGAGACACTCCCTTGATTCCTTTTGAACCAGAGATTGAGCAAACTCGAAGACGAATGGCCGGATAACCTGATAATGATATTGAGAATGCAGCTAATGCTACACTAAATCCAAATAGGGATAACCCACCCATAGTCATTCCAAAACCTAAGGGACTTCAAGCCGCCGTAAATAATTGGAATCAATATTGCCTGAACCTGATGGCTATGGATGTCACGGGAGCGATATTTTTACCTCCACTTCGGGGTGACACTAAGTTCATCGTGTCGAGTGGGTTGCTGCAGATGCTTCAGAATCTCGGGTTGTTTGTAGGGGTACCGTTAGAGGATCCACACAATCACCTGCACAATGTGGTTTTTATCTGCAAAAGTGTAATGGAGAACCAAAATCTATCCATGGATGCCGTTGGGATCCGTGTCTTCCCATTATCTCTTACTCGCAATGCAACGTTATGGTTAGATGAGCTCCCACAGAGTTTGATCACCAGTTTGGCTGAGTTGTAGATGACCTTTTTGGAGAGGTATTTTCCCATCTCCAAAAAGCTCAAGCTGAAACAGGAGATGAACAACTTTGAATAATTATCTGGTGATTTGATTGGTACTACATGGGAGTGGTTTTCAAAATGTCTGAGAAGGGTTCCTGACTACAAGATCATAGATGAATCCCTGGTTTAAATCTTCTACAAAGTCCTTGATGAGAACGGGCAAGTAGTCGCTAACACCATCATGGGTGGATCATTCATAGATCATACCTTCTAGGAGATCGCTGAGAGGCTAGAGAGGGTGGTAAGAAATAAATCGTGCACAAGGGAAAAAGCCACAACAAGGAGCTCATTTGTTGTTGCTACTATTCCGGTGCAAGCACAGGTCAGTGAAGAAGTGATGCAGGAACTTGCACAAATTAGTACCAATATGGAGTCACTGATGAAGCAGAATGCGAAAAAGGTGAATGCTGTCGCTCATCAGTCTACCTGAGCACCCATGTATGAGGAAACCTATTTTGAGGAGGATTCTTGCTTTGTAGCTGAGCAGACGAGGGGTTTCTGGCCTAACGTCCAAGGGTTCAATCAGGACTACTGGCGCCAAAGGAAAGGAAACCAAGGTCAAAACTATGGATGAGATAGAGCATATAACAATAACAATCGGTCTGGCTTTTATGATCAAAATAGAGGCCAAGATAGAGATGCTGAGTGGGGTCGTAGAGATGGTTATAGAAGTAGAACCTATGTTCCACTCCATAATTGTGATTCTAGTGCAGGTTCGTGCAGGGTCGAAGAGATGTTTGACAGATTGCTGAAGAAGGCTGATGCGCAGGATGAGGCACTTAGGGGGATGAAGACTGACATCTCCAACATTAATCAAAAGATCAAGTCTCATTCAGTTGCAATCAAGTAGCTCAAGAAGCAATTCAACTAGATCTTGACCTAACTCAACCAACGCTAGAAAGGTACTCTGCCTAGCAACACTGTTCAAAATTCAAAGAATGAAGGGCAGTGTATGGATATCACAACTCGTAGTAGGAAGCATACCACTGATCCTCCAATGCCTGTAGATGATAAGAGGCTCGTGATGAGGGTGTTGTGGATAAGCAAGCTGAAACTGGAGATGTTGGTATTTAGACTGAGGAAAACAATGTTGTGCCAAAACAGTTGAGATACATTCCTCGACCTCCTCCTCCTTTCCCACAGAGACTACAGAAAAATGAGGAGGAAGGTAAGTTCAAACACTTCCTTTCCATGTTGAAGCAACTTTCTATCAACATCCCACTGATTAAGGCATTGGAGAAGATGCCCGGATATGCCAAGTTTATGAAGGATCTAGTGACGAAGAAGTGCACTGTGAGTTTGGAGCTTTCACAAGAGCTCCTACATTGCAGTGCTATCTCTACCCAGTCCATGGTGCAGAAGAGAGAGGATCCCAGAGTATTTACCATTCCCTGCACTATAGGGGATGTGGAGTTCATAAGGGCATTATGTGATCTTAGTGCCAACATTAACTTGATGCCCCTTGTGATTTTCAAGAAGCTCGGCCTGGCAGCCCTTACACCTACTAACATAAGACTTTTGATGGTTGAACGAACTATGAAGAAGTTGGTGGAAATCTTGCATGATGTTCTCATCAAGGTGGAAAAATTCCTATTCCCTACAAACTTCGTGATCTAGACTGTGAATTCAACATTGAAGTCCCAATCATCTTGGGAAGGCCTTTCTTGGCCACTGGGTGAGCCCTAGTGGACATAGAATCTGACCTCCTCAAGTTTAGATTGAATGATGAAGAAGTCACTTTCAACATCTACAGGTCGATGAAGAGACCAAATGAGCTTAAGATGGAGGTGTGGGCTATTGATGAAGTCTGAGTAATCAGATAGCCCACGTCGTGCTGCGACAATAAATCAGGCTCTGCTTGGGAGGCAACCCAAGATATTTTTGTAATAATCGTAGTTTAGTTTTTAGTTTTAGCTTTAGACTTAAAATAGGTTAGCTTTTTGTATTTTTAGGTTGTAAATTTTGGACAATAGACTGGAGTTATATAGGGTAACAATGTATTTTTCCAGGTTCTGCAGGTACCAAATCGAGTCAACCATTTTTGGCTAAAAAGGAACAGAA
Source organism: Solanum aculeatissimum (assembly GCA_038996855.1). Taxonomy (NCBI): domain Eukaryota; kingdom Viridiplantae; phylum Streptophyta; class Magnoliopsida; order Solanales; family Solanaceae; genus Solanum; species Solanum aculeatissimum. The sequence continues at coordinate 15,157 of JBCEWC010008259.1, read as the reverse complement.
AATAGATTTTATGACTGGCTCTATGGGTCATGTTGCATTGTATGACCCATAGACCATCTCGTAAAGTCCTTTAGTGAGAAAGGGTTTGATGCAATCCAGTCTATGAACTAAGTCCATGATTTTTATGTAAAACTAGGAGTCGTGAATTGAGTTTGTGGACCCCAAGTAAGTCCCTAAAATTTGCCCAAGTGTCAAAGTGGTTTACTAGACTCTTTTACGAGCCGTATGTTATCATACGACCCGTATAAAGGTTTGTAGACTACATGTGTGGAAATAAGGGTTTAAGGCTTCCATGAAACCATGATTTATGGGCCGTAGAGCACTCCACATCCCATAATCGGGGTTTTGTGAAGCCAGACCCCTGATATTTTAACCCGACCTGGTATGGTTTAAATAGAGGTCAAAATTATTTTGACCCCATTATTTACAAAAAATCGGCGATCCCAAAGCCCTAATCTAACCATCCCCTTATTTTCCGACCATGAATCCGTCAACCCACATCATTTTCCAGCCACCTCTGGTGAACCCACTTCTCCTAGGGTTTCAAACCCCCACTGTGTCCCTGTCATACTCCTTCTAATCACATTTCAAATCGGTAAGTCTATGGTCCCTAAAACCTACCTTATCGAGTTGTGATTTTCATTGAGTTTGATTTGGGATTAGGGATAGGTTTAGTGGAGTCGTGAACCTATTTAAATGCTATGCCTTAAAAATATAGTCATGACTTTAATTATGTGATTTAGGTAGAAATATGTGCCAAAAGGGTTAATTGTGTATTGGTACAACTACACAGTCATTATAATATATTGTAAAATGTGTGAGTATATCACCAAATAGTTAGTACACGCATTGATGGATGGTCGGATAATTTAAAATGCATAGTAAATCTTTTGATGGGGTGTTTAGGGCAATAATGGATGATTGGGGTTGGTAACTTGGTGTAAATTTGCATGTGGGTGCATAAATCCTTGTTTAAAAATGTTGTTTTGTTTAGTAAAATTGGTCGGGGAAACTCGTAGATGAGGTTGTCAAAGATTTTTAAACACTGGCCATGTCTATGAGGGTTTTCTACGACCCATGGATCAATCCACTTGCCGTGGTTGCCCCTCATGAAAGGTTCCAGTGTTGAATAATCTTGGGGATTCATCATACGAGACCTTCTACAACTCGTGGACTACTCCATGACTCGTAGACTATTCCATGACTCGTAGAGAGGTCTCGTATAGTTTGCCAGTGCTGAACCTAATCTAGGACTTATATTCAAGGCTCCATCTATGATTCGTAGAGTATTCTACGAGTTGTGACTGGGTCTCGTGGATGAAACTCTAGTTGATTGAACAATAGCTAAACACTATCCCATGAAACCCTTTACGACTCATAGAGTACTCTACGACTCATAAGGGTATTTCGTAAACCCAAATTTCCCCAGTCCAGTTCTAAAATTTTTCTTGTGTTTTTGGATTGCAATTCATGGAACTAATTCATTTCGTGATTGTGTGTCTTGTAGGTACCATGGCCCTTAAATCAAATAAAGGGGAGATTCGAGCTATGAAGGCCCGCCAACGAGATGAGGCTACAGATTCGGAGCATGCCCTCGAGGCTAGTGGATCTGTAGAGGAGCTTGGCATCCAACCAGACTTTGATGTAGAGCCACGACGGACTCGGGCATCTTCTAGGCATGCTACATGTAGGCTATTGTGTTTTGTCCTCCCCAACATGATGAGATAGGTGACAAGACCAGCAGTAGCATTCAATTGACCTCCTTCGAGAGGGGGTCTGGATTTGGTTCTGAGGAGGGTTCAAACTCCTCATCATCTTCCAACCCTCGCGCACCCGAGTCATCACCAGACGCAGAGCATAACAAGTGGTGCATCGAGGGCATGCAGACCATCTTCATGGAGGATATCCAGAGAAACGAGCGTGGCCTACCCGCTCATTCTATACTAGAGCAGTCCCAGGTCATCACCAGAGGATTCGATCGTGTCCCAAGGCTGGAGGACACTATTGTACGACACAGACTCCAAAGGTTGGTACAACCGGCTGGGAGGTACTCAATGGGGTTTACATAACAAATCATGGAGAAGTTAACTACTTACATGAAATGCCTTCCAACATTGGTAAGTAAGGTTAAGGAAGACATAATAAAATATATAGTTCCTCTATATATTGGTATTATTATTGTCATTTTCACGTTCATTGTCCTTTCCCTAGTTGATTCTTATAATTTTGAAAATTTTTATGGCCAGAAAAAAAGAGAAAATGATGACTTATATGGGTATCAACAAGTGAATTTGGCAGATGATGCAACACATGTGAATTCAGGAGATGCTACTTTAAGTACTCCCACACAATCTTTTCTTTACCTTTGGGATTTTGAACCCATACAACAAAGAGCGAGGCCTGTAGAGATTATTGAGAAATCAGAGGTGAAGGATCCATTAATTGACTTATTGAATTCACTCCCTAAGCCTCGGGCAAGCGCCTTTATGAGGATGATGAGGAGAGGAACAAATCAAAGAAGATAAAGTACATGAAGAGAGACCAGGATAAAGAAGATATTTTAGAAGCTTAGAAGAGGTCCTCGGTTGATGAGGAGCTAAGGTTAGATGATCTGAGAGCTCGTGCAGGTGGAGCTTCTTCAAGTTTAGTTCCAAAACAGGTCAGCCTGTTTACTGGAGTTGATGTTGTAATGGAGTCTCAGACTCTTACTACTACACCACCAACTACTGAGGGGACTTTTGAGATTTTATTGAGTGTACCGGCAACCACCGCGACCACTATTGATAGTTTTGAGGCTATAGAAGCCCCTTCATTATTGCTCAACTCAGAAGTTTAGGGCTTCATCGATATACCCTACTCCTAGTACTATATGTATTTTGATGTATTGGGGACAAAAAAATTATTTTAGTGGGTGAGGGTTGGGGCCATTTATGAGTCTATCAGACCACCTAGGGTTTTTGTTGCCATGTTTCTTTTCCCTCTGGTGTAATATCTAGTAGAACTGACATGTTTAGGCTAGATCTAGTGTTGTATGTGTAAATATATGTTGTGAGTCATGTCTGTAAAAGAACAAAATATATTTGCAGTAGTCAACATGAATGTGTATGTAATTATATTGACCGCTGAAAGTTTTTGTATGACATTGAATACATATGAATGTTATAATTTTGCTTAGGTTGTGGGCATAAAACTTGATTTATAGGAATTGATAGTGAAATTATGTGTTATGTGGATGTGAGCATTATCGTGTGTTGGTTGTACGACAATGAATTAGGAAAGAATTATATGTTGTTTTAAATTATGCCCAGTTAGCCTATATGACCATCTAAAATGATTAAATAATCCTTTGATCCTTGATTTTTAGCCTAAATAATTTTTTTTTATTCGTTAGCTTATTCACCTTCCCTATTTAACTTGGGACTATTACTTTAGCCCTTATTCCTCTTTGAACATCATGTGCCTCTACCCAAGAAAAATGGATGACTACTGTAGATATTAAGAAAAGTAAGATAGGGGATAAAAGAGCATCCAATGATAGAAAAACAAAAGTAGGGGTGACATGATCCAAAAATAAAAAGAAATGTTGAAAATAAGTAAATAAAAGTTTAAAAATGGAAAAATCAATTAAAAGAGTAACTAGGATTGCTTCTCCATGACTTACGAGTATTTTGGTAATCAATCTTCTAGGTATGCAATATTGTCTAGCATATTATTTCATTCAAGTGTTTTCAACCTAATTGAATGAGTATTATTTATATTCTTTAGAACTACAAGTGCTAGCAACATGATTATTGACAATTACTCCAAGTTGGTTAACATTGCCACAATAGAAACCATTAGACGAGGTTTAGAAGTCCCAGATTCTCATTATTATTTTTTCCCTGGATTTTATACTTTTTAAAAAAAATCAAATGTGTTAATCCTAGAACATGTTTTATTGTTTACAATTATTAGAAATTGATTTGAATGAATGAACTAACAATTCACACATTTGAACTAAAGGATTTTGTACAAAAATCACCTTAATACAGTCAAATTTCCATGGATCATACAACCTCTAATTGTTGCAATGACCTTCATTTCATTTTCTCCTTATCGCGTTCTTTATTAATTAATTGTGAATGCTCTAGTAGATTATGGTCTTTTTTTTTCAACAACTGATGGGGTTGGTGGCCCTTTTATTTAGTTGAAAGGCAATGTATTGGAGTGGGAAGATAGAGGTCTCAACTAAGCTCAATCTCTTATTTAAGGCTGTTCCTATGTTCATTTTGTGGTAGATTTGGAAAAGAAGAAAAATGATAAAAGTGGAGAGAAGATGTCTCGAATGACTATGATTGCAGAGGTGGAAAGAAATTTTCACCTTATGGAAAGAACCTTATATCTATGGTTGAAGGATATTCCTGCTTGTTAGGCTAAGTTAGTGTTACAACCTGATTTCTTAGGCCGTAATGGCGCCTATCTGCTGAGTCCATGTCTCAGACTCATTTTGGGCTTCGAATGTGAAGAAATATTGTCCTCGATGTGCTATTATGTTTCAAATACTAACTAATATGCATGTGATATATCAGGAATGGATCTAAAAGTGTACAAGTGGACAACGCTCAACAAATCTTGAAAAAGGAGCAAAAGTGTGAAAGGGAGGACAAAAGTGGCTTCACTGACCTAGTCGGCGAACTGCCAAAGGCTTAGTGAGAATGCCTAGTATTTTAGAAATCAAGTCTCAAGTTCATGCCAGAAAGGCAGTCAGAATCGACATCGCCAACATATTCGGCGCATCTCCAAATGGCCAAGAAGACCGCTTAATGTTGTAGTGCTCAGGACCCCAAATCCATGTCAAAAGGGCGACGCAAAGGGAAGTTCGATGAAGCGCCAAACATGATCAACTGTCATGCCCCGGGAGGGTACCCTTGGCGTGGACAACACTTGAAGAACCATTGCTGATTCTCCAAGAGAACCACCTAGCCTCATCATCACGTCATACTCAACGGCGAAAGAATACTTAAGTAAAATCCATCATTTTAGATAAATAAAATATCTTATAATAATAGTTTTCAATGATCAAGTTTTGAAATTTAACACAATCAACAATCCTCTACTCAGTATTTATGAAGCCTCTATCTCTAAACATCTAAATGGTGTCAATGATAGGTTTATGGCTACCTCAAATCAAAACAAAAGTACTAAACTCAAAGCAAGAAAGATAAATGTGTTATCCTTCGAATGTAAGGGAGGACTAACCAATCAACGGAATAAAATAAGATCTTGAATGAAGCGTCTGTTGATGATATCTAATACATGTCTCTGCATAATAAAATGATATAGTCCAAATGGACAACAGTACATTGAATATACAGGTATGTAAAATAGCTGTAAAGGAAAGTACATACTCAAAGATACTCAACTCAAAATCAACTCAACGTAACTCAATAAAACATGCAAGTTTAAGAATAAAGTCATGCTTGAAAGTAAACTAAATAATATGCAACTCAAGCAAAATCGTTCAATTTATATAGTACAATAATGCTCCTAAAAGAAACTCTAACATGCAACTCAGTCAAATCAGTTATACAGAAGTAGGTAGTTTCTCTAATTGATATACTCTCCACCCCACCAAAATTGGTAATGTACAACGAAGGCAACGTCGTTGCAATGCCCGTCCATTACTTTCAAAGGTAAGGACACTCAACTCTACCTCTTGGATCCATCATCCCCATCCATATTTTTGGGACAAAAGTTGCTAGAGTTAACTACATAACTATCCTATGCTGTCGGCATAGTTATGGTGGGTTTGAGTCATTCTTACTCTACCCAACTAGGTGCTCAATAGTACTCCCAAAATATTTTCTTTAAAACTCATCTTAAATATCATCGTCATCATCTTTCATCAATAAAAATATTTTGAAAATTATTTACATCCTCATCAAATATTTACTGAATAAATCATGTAAACTCAATATCCAATCTCATAAAAAACTCATTAAAACATGCATCATCCCATCAAGACTCTTTCTCAAATTATTATTTATACTCAAAACTCATGTTCATGCAAACTTTGTAAAATATGTTTAATTTAGTTCAAATTCATCTTTGCTCAACACATAAAAATGACCATCAATCTCAATTTGACATAATGAATAAAATCAAGTACAATCCTCAATTAGGGTTCATGTGAATCAAGACATGAATATGCATTCCAATCAAATACCCAACTCATGAACATCATCAATATTTTTTTATGTACAAAGAAACTCAATAGGACAATAGACAACTCAAGAATTCAAATCACGAATAGGGTAAAACCCTACTCGAACTCAAGAACAAGAAATCAACATGTGGAGCGCGTGGATGAACTCAATCCAACGCTATGAGTAGCCTTACATACCTGAGAGATTTAGATTTTTGTAGAATTTTGAAGAATACATTGGATTCTCTTAAAACCCTAGCTTTTCTCCTCTTGGAACCTTGTTCAATGTCTTGGAAGGTGTTTCTATCGTAAATAGGCTAAATAGTTATGTTTAGGGGCTTATATAGGTGTAAAAATATCGAGTTTAGACTTTAAAAGGGTGGAAAAAGACAAAAAAAAAAAACTCTTCTTAGAATGCTATCAATGTCGTCCACGGGTCCATCTATGGGCCATAGAAGATTCCACAGCCCATAGGAACTCATCCGTAGACTTTGGGACAACTTTTGGGGTCTCTAGATCAATTTCACGAGCCCAATCTATGTCCCATAAGTGCATCTATGACCCGTAGGTTGGTTCGTCAAGTCTTCTGCTAAAAAATGGACTTGCAAAAGTTTTTACACGAGTTAACAGTATGATCCGTAACTCAAACCTCGACCCGTAAGTAGGTTTTGTAGTTCAACTTTACTCTGGTAGTATGCAGTAAAATTATAATAATTTCTTACTACAAATTATAAATGAGATACAATCAATTGTGTTGGAGAGATAATTCAAAGAAATTTAATGTGATAGGTCATGAGCCACCTAATTCTTTATGTGCTAAAAGTTATGGTCATTTAAAATTTACCCTTGCATTATCTAATATGAAAAATTCACTCGATAGGAAAGTTTTGAACTCGACTAAGTAATAGGGGTCTCTTATGGATTTAATACTCTTCTAGTACTATTCATTCATATAGAAATGAACCTTAAAATATAGGTACATATGAGTCATCACTAAGTTCAAGATTATATATACTTACGACAAAATAATTTGAGGTGTATGAATAGAGTTATGGGGTTTACAATATCTCCCCCTTGGTATCATTCATCATCGAATGATGAGCAGGCCAAGGATGAATTCAAGGAATGAATAACAATTGAGACTCTACCAGATCAGTGAATCACAATCAACCAATCTAGGCAGTCATGAATCAAACTCAAAATATACAAATTTGGTCAGATTAAGAATAAGCAAGAATGGAGCATCGGAACTCAGTCAACTCAAATTATTTAAGCATCTCAACAATCAGTCATTAAAACTGAAGAAAAAAGTCATCAACTCTAATTCGAGAATGGAACCATCATGATATATAAGACTCTATGGATAACTCTCAAGATTTGCACCTTATCTCAACTATGCTCCTATTTTTGGCACTCCACTCCATTAGTTGAAACTTATAGCTCGTTATTCAAATCTACACCTAACCACATTCTCTTGTTCCATTAAAGCCTAATTCTAAACCTTAAAACGCTATTCCTAAGATGACCATATTCATACAAAGCTAATACTCAAAGCTCAAGACTATACCTCCACGGGAACCTTCATCAAAAGATCACTAGTCCTTTCCATTGCACCACTACTCTTACTCAAAACCTTTACCAAGAAGTCATAAATAGCCTATCACCATTTCTTGCATAATAACAATCATGCATTCAAGCCTACCACACTGACCACTTTGACCATCTCTAAGAATTATCAAGCCTACTTTGCATTTCTACCTACATCATTGAATGAGATCTCATTCGAAGATACACCAACATACTTTTACCTAGAGACACTCTAACCTACCTTTACCTATCTATTGCACATCATAAGGTCTCATCTCGCTCTTTCTCTATATCTGTAATCTAATGAAAGGAGGACATCATAGTTATCACATCAAGGAAGATCCACCCTTACTCATTAATAATAAGTCATTTTCTATCACCAATATCACTATCAAAGCTAGAAAGAAGAACCATTTAAAGGTATTGAAGTGAAATATCATAAGCACGATACATTAAAGGAATTTTATTTGAGAGCGTTCATAATGTGATACAATCTCATTAGCCTTTTAGAACCTATCATGCATTTATGGAATCAAACATATTGTTAAACTCAAGTCATATCTCGTGTGACAGTGAAATAAGGTTGGGGGCTTTGAAATTCATGAGATAAAAGTACAATTTTCACTCATCATCCTCAAATCTCAACATAAATATGAATCAACATCGTGTGCATGGGTCTAGGTAATAGGCATAGCGCTCGTACACAAGATAAAAAATAGAGTATCACCTTAATCTAGCTATAAAGAATATAAGAGATAGAAAATCATTAATGTCTCATCCTGATCAACTCATTACTATCGAAAGCTAAAGACTCACTTTAGTTTATTAACTCTTCATCTCCCCCGTAGCTCTAAGGTCCACTCCCTAAGTCTGTGAATCAATTCTCTTTACTAAGCTATAAGTATAGCTCTCCTGTTATGCTAGCCACTAGAACACCTTAAACTCTCCTATTATACTATACTCAAGGATATAAAATCGCTATTAGAACATTCTTCGTAGATATTACTCTTAGCTCCCTTCTAGGTCTATGGGCATCTTTCTATACTTATTGCTATTATTGGCATACATAATCTCTTTCTACAACTCTTATCATCTAAACTCTCTATTTAGTCTACTAACATTCTACTTCTAAGCTCTAATATATGACTAAAGAAGTCTTGTATTACAAGGTAAAACTCATCATCATTTATACATAAATCCCATTGACCTAATTACTAAGGGTGACAAAGAATGCTTACACCAGCTTAATCTACATTAACAACTCAAATATACTATCTATGTTGTCATAGAAAATCATAACTTAGAGCATCACATAATTTTACAGCATCGCTAATGCACATCTTAAGCCTTATTTTTTCTAGTGTTTCATCCTCAATTCACCATATCCATCAAAGGGATACCTCTACCATACTTGTAGCATAACCTTACTTGCAAGTCAACATCTTAACGTCGAACACACACTATAACAAGTCTCTTAGAATAAATCTCCAACTAAGACTAACACTTTCATAATGCTATCTCTCCTTTTTTCACGTTACTCCTCAAAGTTCAAGCTTAGGGTATAGTGCTAACATGTACATCACACACTTCTCTCATATTATACCAACTAATTATAACCACTAGGTAAAATATTATAACATAGGCCTACTAAAATCTCATAGAGAATACTCAATCAACATATCCCATCTTCACAAGTAAAATATCACTCACTCATTCACTATACCTCCTTATCTAGCTAAGCGTATATCTCTTTGAATCTTATGGGGCTCTCACTTCAGAATCATAAGCCTAGTTTAGATCTATCACCTTGAAAGTAATTCGTACCTTTCATTAAAACTGATAGAGCCATCCACGAGACCCTGTCTATGGGCCGTAGTTAAACCTATGGACCGTGACTTGGCTCATAGAATCATGTGTCACAAAAGTGAAGCTATAAGAATTACAGTTTCTAATCCATGAACACGGAGGACGACTCATTGTTTCTCATATTGACTGTAAGTCCTCCCGTAGAAATGTTCCGGACATAGAAAAATTTAGACTCCCTCAGGGCTCCTTTCTACGAACCTTTTGACGGGCTGTGGTTTCTTATATGGTCCATCTTGATATCTCTTAAGTAACCTTCTAGAAGTCCTTCAACTTTTAACTTTCACTGGTTCCAATCCCCAAAGCTTACCTATGACCCGTAATCTCACCTACAGTCTATAGACTAGCTCGTAGGATCCAACCAACATCAAAATCATTTACTTTCAGTCTTCCCAGGATATCAACACACAGGGTGCTAACTCATCCTAATAATAACTCTTTCTCTATATTTCCACAGGAGAAAATCAGATGGCACTTACTACTCTTTGTCAAAATTTATGGAAACTGAATCATCACCATATTACTTACCTAATGGACACTCTAGTTACAAGCCTCAATCAACAACCACTCTTACTATTTGGTATCTTCATTTCCATCATCATCTTTCTAACTATATAATGACAATATATTTATGATTTACAAGACCTCAAATCACACTCTTAGGTGATAACATTACCCTTCTTAGAGATATAAGTTTTCTCTCACAGATAATATCAGAAGTAAGTTTTTTGATAGGAGAGTATTGAGTGCATCTTGATCTTGCTCAAACGCATGATTCATATGAATAAAAGTGCATTATTTTGAATCAATCACTAAACACATAAATCAGCTTTTCTTAAGCCTAGTCTAGTCTCTTCACCATTCTCATTGCTCTATCACAGAGGAACTCATTGGTAAGGATCTGAAAATTAATATCTCTATCACCTCATAGGTTTGACATAGTCAAAAGGTTTAGAGAAATGCATGAATCATTGTTGGGTTTTTTACGGGATAACTCTATCGCACAATTCAGAATCTAAAAGAAGGAAAACACTTCCTAAATATCAATAGTCTATCATTTATAGAAGTGGTACCCTCACAACCATAAATAAGATCCTACAGGCATAACTTCATACACACCCTAGGACACTTGAACTCTGTGTTTTGATACCAAGTTTGTTATGCCTCGAGAGGGCACCTTTGGCATGGTTGGCACTTGAAGAACCATTGTTGATTCTCCAAGAGAACAACCTAGACTCATCATCACATCATACTCAACAACAAAAGAATACTCAAGAAAAAACCATCATTTTAGATAAATAAAATATCTTATAATAATAGGTTCTAATGATCAAGTTTGGAAATTTAACAAAATCGACAATCCTCTACTCAATGTTATGAAGTATCTATCTTTAAACATCTAGATTGTGCCAATAACAGGTTCATGGCTACCTAAAATCAAAATAAAAGTACTAAACTCAAAGCAAGAAATATAAATAAGTAATCCTCCAAATGCAGGGGAAGACTCACTAATCAGTTGAATGTGATAAAGATCCTTAATGAAGCACTTGTTGATGATCTCTAATACTTGTCTCTGCATCATAAAATGATAAAGTATGGACGTCAGTACATTTAATATACAGGTATGTAAAATAGCTGGAAAGAAAAGGACATACTCAAAGATACTCAACTCAAGTAACTCAACTGAAAATCAACTCAACTTAACTCAGTAAAATATGCAAGTTTAAGAATACATTCATGCTTGCAAGTAAGCTCAATAATATGCAACTCATGCCAAATCATTCAATTTATATAGTAAAACAATGCTCCTTAAAGAAACTACATTGCAACTCAGTCAATTTAGTTATGCAGAATTAAGGAGTTTCTTTAACCGACATACTCTCCACCTCACCAAAATTGGTGATGTTCAACGAAGGTGACATCATTGCCACACCCGTCCATTACTTTCCAAGATAAGAACACTCAACTCTACCTCTTGGATCCATCATCCCCGTCCATCTTTTTGGGATAGGAGGTTCCAGAGTTAACTGCACAACTATCCTACATTGGCGGTGTAGTTATGGAGTTTGAGTCACTCTTACTCTACCCAACTCGGTGCTCCATACTACTCCAAAAATATTTTCTTTAAAACTCAATGCAAACTCATCTAAAACATCACCATCATCATGTTTCATTAATAAAAGTATTTTAAAAATAATTTACATCCTTATCAAAAATTTACTCAAAACATCATGTAAACTCAATATTCAATCTCATCAAAACTCATTAAAACATGCATCATCTCTTGAAGACTCTTTTTTAAATTATTATTTCTGTTCAAAACTCATGTTCATGCAAACTCAGTAAGATATGTTTAATTTAGTTCAAATTGATCTTTGCTCAACACATAAAAACGACCATCAATGTCAATTTGATATAATGCATAACATTAAGTACAATCCTCGATTAGGGTTCATGTGAATGAAGACATGGACATGCATTCCAATCAAATACCCAACTCATGAACATCATCATATATTTTTATGCACAAAGAAACTCAATAGGACAATAGACAACTCAAGAATTCAATTTAAGAATAGGGTAAAACTCTATTCGAACTCAAGCACGAGAAATCAACATGTGGGGCTTGTGGATGAACTCAATCCAATGCTATGAGTAGCCTTACATATCTCAGAGATTTAGAGTTTTAAAGAATTGTGAATAATGTATTAGATTCTCTTGAAACCCTAGCTTTTCTCCTCTTGGAAACTTGTTCAAAGTCTTGGAAGGTGTTTTGAATGTAAATAGGCTGAATAGTTATGCTTAAAGGCTTATATAGGTGTAAAAACATCAAGTTTAGACATTAAAAGGGTGTAATAGGATCAAAATAACCCTCTTAAAATACTGTTAAAGTCATCCACGGGTCCATCTATGGTGCGTAAAAGATTCCATGGTCTATAGGAACCCACCAATAGACTTTTTGGCAAATTTTGAGGTTTTTGTATCGATTTCACGAGCTTAATCTACATTCTGTAAGTGCATCTTTGACCCGTAGTTTTTTTTTTCAAGTCTAGGGCTAAAGAATGGAGTTGCAAAAGTTTTTCCATAAGTTAACACTATGGGTCATAAGTCAACCCATGACCCTTAAGTAGGTTTCATAGTTCAACTTTGCTCTGGCACTCTGCAGTAAAATGGTCATAACATTTGATGCCAAACTTCAAATGAGATGAAATCAGTTGAGTTAGAAAGCTAATTCAAATACCTTTAAGTTAATAGGTCATAGGATACCTAATTCTATATGTGATAAAATTTATTTTTATTTAAATGTTACCCTTGTATAATCTAATGTGCAAAACTCACTAGATAGAAAAATTTTGAACTCAACTAAGTACTAGGGGTATCTTATGAACCTAATACACTTCTAATACTATTCACACATAAAGGAATGAGATTTAAAATATAGGTACATATGAAGTATCACTAGGTTCAAGCTTATATACTTACAACAAAAATATTCAGATCATATGAATAGGGTTATGGGGTATTACATTGGCAGAGAACAAAGACATCACCTAATATTGAAGAGACTCAAGATTTCAAGTAGATCCAGAGAAAAGCAGTCAAGTGCATACTAGGTGCATCACCGACATGCTCGACGATGGTCAACCTTGACCTCCAAGTGGCAACTTAATGCATAAACTTTTATGATTTTGCACAGAATATTTAAACATTTTGGAAAGGGAATTGTACATATCTGTAACAACCTGGATTTTTAAAACTTTATGATGTTTATTGAGAACTGAGTTGAACCTATATTTGTTAGTTTTGCGATTTTTTGGGTCTTTCTTGCATGCCTGTCTTGGAAGAAATCGCATTGGTTAAGTTTTGCTTGACGTCTTGTGGAAGTACTGACTTTAAATGGCCATATCTCTTGGTACAAGATGAACTGTGTGAGCCAAAACCAATCAAATTAAATCTTTTTGAGTTATCTTCCTAACTCACTTTGTGTTACTCAATTCAAAGTTTGGATGTGGATATTATGGCCTTCGCAGTGAGACTGCCTGCATAGGGAGGCATTCTGGAAAAGGGAGGAGAAGTATTGGCTAAGGCACTACCTCACGGCAGGCTCATGGGCTGTGTGTGGATTCACGGTTCTTGGGGAAGGCCGTGTGACCTCTCACGAGAAGTGGTAAAGTGTTTCGGGATGGACTTGGCCTATAGATCGATTCTATGTATAGGGTTAATATTCCAGCGATCACGTCGTATTGATGGTGGGGTTCACGGGCAGTATGGAGGCTCAAGACCCGTGAACGGGTCCGTGTGAGTTCTAGTAAGCAGCTAAAGCTCTGGGCCAAGGCTCTGAGCAAAGGAAGGCTCCACGAACCATCCCACTGTCTATCTGAAGCCTCACGACTCATGTGCCTAACTGTGTGATCTTCTAGTGATCAGCCACGGCCCTGAGCCAAGGATTTGAGCCAAGGGAAGCCCCACGGACCACCTCATGATCCGTGTGAAGCCTCACAGCTCATGTTCCTGGCCGTGTGGTTGCAAGAAGAGAATTTTTCTAAGTATGAGATGTTCGTGGGAAAAGTTAGTTCCAAGTGTGGCTTCACAAAAAGGACTCACGGACCGTATGGCCCCTCACGGTCCGTGTAGTTGACCGTGTGGGTGACATTTCAAATTTTCCTATCCATTTCTAGATTGGAGCTCGTCATCAAGTGAGACCTCACAGTAAGGCTCACGGACCGTGAGTCACTACACGGTCCGTGTAGTGCACTTTTTCAGTGACAACTCCAGTTTTCTTCCTCGTTTCATTAATGGTTTAATTGTAATTTTTAACTAATCCTAAGGTCATTTTAGCATTTTAAAACCCGCCTAAACTCTTGATTCAACCCTTTTCTATCTCATTCAATTCAAACCCTCTCAATTGCTCTCAATTGCTCTCAAGCTCCATTGAAGTCTAGGCTTGGAAATCAAGGAAAAACTCAATTCTTCATCAAACTCTCCTTGTTCTTCTTGATTGTTCAAGTTATGTGGAATTGATTCATAGTTATCCTTTCAACCATGAAGACCCAAAACTTTTCTTCCTCAATTTTGATGAATTTAGCTCTCTTTGAAATTAGGTCTTTGAAATTATGAATGATTTAATTCAATTGAATTGTGGGTTGTATTTAATTGTTAATTTTAAAGTGAATTAAGCCCTAAATTGTTGAATTCCATTGATTTTTCTGAAGAGTCAGTTATGCAGGTCCCTTTAATTCTTCAATTCAAGCATGTGTAGTATGAATTATGATTTTAATTGTTGATTTTCTTATGATTTAATTATGAATCTATTTTATTATGATAATTTAAATGTTGATATTAATGACCCATGCTATTCAATTATCATTCATACATTGCATTCATGAGCATGGAAGTTTGACTTGATGAAACTATTGAGATGGTGTGACAACCCTCGTGAGAGGATGCCACTACCGTAAATTCTAGGCTTACGTAATACTTGTAAAATATTAAGAGTTTAATACGCGACATATTAATCATAAC
>JBCEWC010008258.1:0-20228 GCA_038996855.1 Solanum aculeatissimum | reverse complement strand
TTTTATTGAATTTTTCTTTAAAAAAATTGAGATCGGGGGTTGGGGATAGGGGATCTGGTGAGGGCAGGGGGTAAAAAATTGGGAGTGGAAATGGGGGAGTTGGGCATTAGAAGATTAAAAAAATTAACTTTTTTGTTGGATTTTTAAAATTCTTCTTTAGAAAATATTTGGGAGCGAGAGTGGGGGTGGGGAGTCCGAGGGAAGGGGACAGGGTGGAAGTAGGGGGTGGGGGTGAAAAAATTTAAACTTTCATTTTTGATTATTTTTTAAAAATATTTGGGGGTAGGGGATCCGGTGAGGCTTGGGGATGATTCTTTTTTTAAATGGTGATAGGGTGGGGTGTAGGGGATGGGTGAGAGGCGGGTAGGATGGACGAATTTTTCTTAATATTTTCTAATTTTAAAATTGGGGGGTTGTAGAGGTGCGGGTAGGGTGGGGATGAGGGTTAGGGGTGGGTGGAAGTGGGTGAATGATAGGGTATGGAAGTAGAAAAATTTTTAATGAAAAAAATATTTTTTTCAAAAATAATTATTTGGGAGTAGGGTTGGGGTGATAGGGGTTGAACATTAACAATCTAGCTTTGATTTTATTTTTTTCGCTTTAAGAGATTAAAATTTGAAACATAATGTAATCATTTAAAATTTATATTAATTCGAATTATATCAAATTCATGAGTCCAAATAAATGTTATGGATTAATATAATTAGGTTAATTATTTAAGTCCAATAAGTACAGATTTAATTAAAATCCAAGTTAATTGATTTGAGCTACAATAAATGAGCCCAATTTAATAAGCCCCATATTATTTCATCCTAGAGGCCCATCTTGGCGCCACGTGTCAGATGATGTGGTACGTCAAGTCAAACAAAGAAGACGTTTGAATATGTGAGAACAATATATCATTAAATCTTTGTGTGATTATAAATCATTTCATTAAGGATAAATAAAAAATTTCAAAGTTAAATTATTTCTAGTTATAGTATGGTTCTGTTTAGGACCGTGTTACGTAAAATAGGACGAAGGGAGTACCAAATTTTACATCCAAAAATATGGTAACACCTTGAAGATTCGATTATTTTAACTAAATGCAAGATCTAATTTGTACATCATGTGTATAATTTTTTTTGTCATATGTGATTCGATCTGATGTATACACCCTATGTATAACATCGAATTTTGAGTTCCACACACAATGGGTAGAAAAAATGTTGACAAATTTGATCATGTACTTGCTTATCATCGAATTTTCATGTAAGTCATCTAAAAACATTGAAATTAGAGAAGGAGTACATCAAATCGATGTAAAAAAATCTTAAAATCTTTACCTCGTACAATATACGAGGGTGCCAAATATGAGGATATACATACGATATATACATCATATAATAGAACCAACGAGGGTGCCAAAAACATTATATGGTCAAATAGATAGAAAACATACATTACATCAATGCAAGTAAAGAGTCTTAGAACGGGTTGAAATTGAAGATTAAATTGGGCTTAATCGAAGATTCTTTTAATATGGGTTAAGGCTTGAACGAGTTGAGATTGAACCCAATTAAAATTATCTTGAGTCTAACTCATAAAATTTTAGACAAATTGAACGAATTACCTTACGTATGATATTGTCCTCATATAAATATTGAGTGTGAATAAGTATTTACTGAGTTTGAGTTGCCTAACTCAATGTTGTGTCAAAATGACTTTTCAATTTGTGGGGTGATGCCTCCTCTATTTGTCTCTATTTACTTCAAGATGCTAAAATATACATGCCCTTAAGGTTGTTTTTATCTGTAACAACATTCTGTGGGAACATGACATATAACACACCTAAAGAGGTTAAAGGTTCTACTACTTGGAGATTTTGAGGTAACCTTGCCTCTCCTTTTCTCTATTCTCATTAGCGGTATTCGCAGTTTAGATAAAAATAAAATCAAACTCATTAAGTAAACGTCACAATCTCTTTCTTCTAAGTCAAAATGGTGAATTTTAAAACTTTATTCACGGTAAATTTAGTGATTGAAAGTTCTATAATATCATTTGTTTTAAGTACTATTTTCATTTTGAATGGATTATTGTCATTTTTTCTTCGTTTTGAATGTATCATTGTTTTTATTTTTGTGTATGGTTAATAACCGAACCAAACCAAACTGAAATCAATAACAACCAAATCATAAATGTATAATATTATAATTGGTTTGATTTGGTTTTGAAAATTTTAAAATCGATTAAATTATTTTAATTTTGACCAATAACCGATCCAAACCAACCCGTGAACCCCTTATTAATTAACCATGATAAACATTATAGTTCGATGGAAACACTTACTTAACAGAGAAGAGAATAAAAGTCAAAAGATTTAATTAATGTTACACTCAAATAATGTTGTCTTTAAGAAAGTTTTAAAGTACAAAGGTGCCTTTAATTGGTAGGTCTTTATTAATTAGGATATAAGTTGATGTATTTATCCACCTATTACAATCCCACATGTTCATGGGTTACAAATTTCTAACTTTCAAATTATTCGTCAAACAACAACAATAATATACTCGGTGAAATTTCACAAGTGGGGTTTGAGGAGGATAAAATGTACGCAGACCTTACCACTACCTCATAGAGATAGAGAGGTTGTTTCCGGAAGACTCTCAACTCAAATATATCAGCCCCAAAAGTAGCAAAATACTAGATACAAGAACGACTATAGTGAAAAACAATTGGAAACTCATAAATACAATACAAATAGCGAAATAAATGACGGTCAGTAACAACACAGTACAATATATAATAACACGACTAATCCTATAAACCTACTATAACACAAGGTAAGACATCAGCCTACCCCTACTAGACTTCTACCCTAATACGCGACCTTCATTTCTTTCTAAGATTATGTCCTCGTTGATATGAAGCTACGCTATATCCTCTCTAAGAACTATTTTTCTCTTGAGATTTAGATTTTAAATATGTCATAACATTTCATCAACTATACAAGCTTCTTTTGAAAAAGATAATAAGAAATTTATGTTAAACCATTTTCAAATTTAGGAAGAAATCAGTTTTTCTAAACAACCTAAAAAAGAAACAGATTCACTAAATTGAAATTAAACAAAATTTTAAGAACTTTCATGGTCTTGAAAAAGACAGATGACAACTTTCTTATATGTCTTTTTAGGATTAAAAAAAAAAAAGAAGCAAAAAAATAACAAAATTCTTTTTTTGTTGATTCTCATAAATATGCTCCTTTTGGACTTATGGAATCCAATGCTTATAACCTACAAACTTTAAAAGGCAAAAATCACACATTATGTTCTCTTGTGTGATTAATTAGGTTTTAAAATAATCCTAGTTCATAATGCTCACACATTGAAATCTAAGGCTCCATGACTTGATTAATGTTTAACATTTAATTTGTAGGATTTGAGAAATATGTAGAAAACTAATTACATCTACTTCTATTTAGTGACTCATCCATCATACAAATGAAACCCTAATTAATTGAAAATGGAATATTTTTAATCATGCAATGCACAAGTTTAATTTGTAGATTTTTTTATATAACCTACAAACTTTGAGCAAATTTATTAGATTTTGAACTCGCAATCTCAAAAACATTAGTAGAAATATAATTCTTGTCAAAGATGTTCATTATCCATCGTACATACAAAAAGAAAATTGACTTTGTATATATACAATGTATATTTTTCAATGAAGGGGTTCGTTCAAAACCAGAGTCAACGTAACGTGTTCCTTACATATTCGATTGAATTCATTAATTTTGATCAAAATTCTGAATTTGTCATATATTATAGATGTATATAAAGGACTAAAATCCTTAAATTCTGAATTCAATAAAAATTAAATCATCAAATTTAAATACTCAACTCATCTCGATTCTAATACTGGGCATTAGAATAGTATTTGCCAAAGGAGTGGGGAGAGGAGCATTAACATTCCATGTGCAAGTCACAATCTTGTTTATGTCCCTTTGTTGTTGCTTAGCCCCACTCTCACCAACCACTTAGTACCCATGCTTGTGTGCATCCACAAAAATAGCACCATTCTCCTTTTGACACACATAAGATGTGCCAAATGGATACTTCCTCTTTCAAAATAAGTTCATCAATTGTCATCCACACCAATCTTACCCCAAACCTCAAAAAGATATAATAATCAAAAGAAAAAATGCTTTTATTCTTCCAGCTAGCACCCAACCTTTTCTTCTTCCTCCTCATCATTCCACCACCAATTGCTTATCTTTTATTCCACAAATTTAATTCCTTTTTCATTTTTAACTCATAAAAGATTGTTAATTAATACTTAGACATCTTTGAGGGGGAAAAGTGACATTATCTAACTAAACCCCTCCTCTTATAGTTTAGGAAACTAAATGCATCACATCTAGTCTCAAATTAAAAAGTTTAAGTTATATACATCGTTAGTGTAATGAATTTTTATATTATCGACTCATTTTTATCTATTGTACTAGATAATTTATCCCTTTTTAATATTACAAACTTATATGTAGATATATTTGAATGACTTAATCGATAATGTAAGAATAAATAAAAACCCTATACTACCAATATATATAACTTATAATCCAAATTAAATACATTATAATTTGGAAATTAAATGAAAAGAACAAGTTGCATTGAACTAGAAATTTAATTTGAATGGAAAGAAAGCTGAGATTCCTGAGAATATTGTCTTATTAAGCTAAAATGTCAAAATGTTACATATAGAGCAAGTAACATTTGGTAAATCTCCAACCAAACCTCTTCAATTTCCTCATCTTTCCACACAAGATTAACAATACAATGAGACCAAAATAAGAAAGGAAAAAGAACAGTAGAAGAAATGGAAACAAAAATAGTACAACAAATAAAAGTAAATTATTTGTAATCTACAACAATAGTGAAAGCAAATTAAATAAAATGACCAAATTCAATTTTTAGAAAAAAAGTGCTACACTTCCAAGAATTGCTACCATGATCATGATGCTACTTCCATGAACAAATCCACTAGATGGAGCTGGAGGTGGCATTACCCCACCATCCATAGGTCCCGGTGCAGGCCCTGATGGTCCCATACTCATACCAGGGCCTGCAGGGGCCGGTGGTGAGCCCATTGGGCTCATAGATGGCACCACTGGGCTCATTGGGCTCATGGATGGCACCATTGGGCTCATTGGGCTCATGGATGGCGCTATTGGGCTCATGGGAGGAGGTGACATGGTGGATGGAGGCGGTGACATGGCGGACATTGATGGAGGAGTGGTGGTGGAAGTAGTAGGTGGCATTGACATGGTGGATGGTGGCATTGTGGGGGCCATCATGGACATAGGTGGAGCTGCCATGGGGGATTGGGCAGCAGAAAAGGCAAGAAATGTAAGAAAAAGGGAGAAAATTATCATGGGATGTGAGAGAGCCATGACTATTGATGACTCTCTTAGGATGTTTTTTTTTTCTTGAACAGAGTGCACACACAATGGTTGTCTTTGAGGTAGTTTGTATTCTGCTGGTATTGTAAAGGTTTGAGGGCTATGCTGATATATAGACAGGGTATAGTAGAAAGACTTGATTTTTCTTTGTCCCCTTGAGGCATCTTATATTTGGAATTTAGTTACTCTGGTTAATTTAGATTCACATCGAGTAAGTTTTTTAAAAAGTAATGCATTCGCTTTGTTCATTTCCAAAATTTAAATTTGATCGAAAGAGTCCTGTAATTTCACTACATCTCTTGATCAATGATGAAGTCAAAATTTTCGCAAATATATATTTTTTTTTGACTTATCAATACAATCTTATTTGACCCGATTGAATAAGTTTAGTCTATCATTACCATAGAAAGACTCATTCCTCTTGTCTCAGTTTATATGATACTACCTCCGTTTTTAAAAAATAACTTAGTTTGACTTGGCACAGAATTTAAGAAAAATAAAATAAAATTCAATCTTGTGGTCCTAAATTAAAGTTATGTTAAATGTACAAAAATGCTCTCTAATCGTTTGGTTTGAAACATGTCATGTGGAAAGTTGAAACTAAAGTTTTGCAAAAAAAAAAGGACCATTCTTTTTTAAACAGACCAAAAAGAAAAACATATCATTCTTTTTTAAACGGATGGAAAAACATATATAAAACAATTTGAATTTTGTGGTAAAATAAATCTTAAATATTTGTATAACTATAAAATAGATATCTCATTAAAAGAATAAAACAAGAATCTTAAAGTTAAACTATTAGTGCAATTAAATATTAAAAGTTGACATTATTATATTAGAATATATAAAAAAAAAAGTAAAATGTACCAAAAATACAAGGTTTACATGTCCTATAGGAGGGTCCCAAGACTTGGCAAACAAGTGGTTGAGGACCTTATGAGTTTTCACAAGACCATTAATAATTGGAGCATATATGATCCAAATAGAATATCTACATGAGAACAAATTCTACCATAACCAATTTTCATAAGATCATTTATGATAGAATTATACAATATCCTTGCATTAAATTCATTATATTATTTTTTGTTAAGAGCTATTTTAGTCTATTGTTTGTTAAGGTTTAAGAGTTAAGGTTTCTTTTTAACTGATTAAAAAGAAAAGTAAATCATATAAATTGTAGCAGAGAGAGTATAATAGTAACTGAATTGATTAACAAGTGTTGGGCTCGAACTCAATGGTTAGGTTTTTGTACTCTTGTGGTCCTAACAACAAATCTATATAAATTGATATTACCAAATATGAATGTCAAAATCAGTGTGTGGCAATATAATAATTAAAAAAGATAAAGGGAAGGAGAGCATATTATTATAGGCGGGGTTGAAGGAGACGAATTTAAAATTTTTAGAATATTGGACGTCATAAGTAAAAAACAAGAGAAAAAGTATAAAGAGGGGATTGATCATTGTTTCATTTTTACATAAATTAATTCAACATTTAATCAAAGACGCTATTTATTCTTTTTGAAACATGGGCGCCAATAGATTGTAATATTAATAAATCAATTCTAGGAAATACAACAAACACACATACCATCAAGTTTAATCCTATAAATAGGATTTGAAGACGTTAATATGTATGCAAATTTTATCTCTATTTTTGTGGGGTATAAAGGTCGTGGATGGAGAAGATCAATTCCAAGAAATATGTACATAAATAAAATACTTAATTAGATGGAGAGGCAATAGATTCATATGCACTCTAAATTATAGAGTAACTTTGCCCTTGAAATAGTAATTACGAACCTTTTTTGTTAGAAAATTATACTAAATTTAAGTGATATTATTTTTTTATATATTATATTTTTTATAAAATTTATAACTTCGCTACGATTGTACTACCTTTCAAAATGTCAAGAGTCATGCAAAGTGATAGAGGTGATAGTTGGAAATGAACATCTTAGAAGTTAGAACTCTCTAGAAGATCAATTAAAAAGAAGATAAAATAATTGAATTATATATGTGGGACTAAGAAATTATTGCTAAATTTTGAGGTCATTTTAGACGTTTAATTAGCCTTCTCTATTTTTCAATAAATAATTATGTATTCGACGTCTACATCAAATTAAATAATTATTTCTATATTTTAATATTTAAAGGTGAAAATACATATTCATTTAACAATGATTTAAGTAATATTAAGCATGTGCATGACGATTATATATATATCTAGTGTTAATTGATTTCAATATACAAACATTTATATCGATAAATCTACACTATTTCTCAACCATTCAACATACTCCACAATCGAGAATTAAATAAGAATCTTGATTTTTAAAGTTCAAATCTCAACAAAGATATATTTGATGTACTAGTGAAAAAAAAATAAAAGATACCAATAAATAATGAAATAATATTTAAAATCGCACAAATTAATTCAACTATAATGGATTTATTTATTTATTTTTAAATAAGGGAAATAACTCTTAGCTGTTCATGTGGCATGACAGGGGTAAGAAAAGGATAGCACCAATACAATACCCTAATCCTGACAAATATTTTTGATATTTTCTTGCAAAAAATGCAACGTTAAAATAACATTAAAGTTGTCAAAAATCAGCATAATAAAAGCTAAATATAACATATCCAATGTAATTTTATAAATATAATTTAAATAAAAAAAATAAAATATATGTAAATTTTATATGTCCTTATTTTTATAAGATAAAGTAGCATATTATTTTTTATAAACGTCGACTCAAGAGGTGGTATAAATTAAATGAAGTAAAAAATTTACAAAATATTGGGACCATTTTCCAAATATTGTCTTATCTTACTAAAAGAGAGTAAAATAGTTACACTTTCCGTCTCAATTTATTTGTCATATATATTCAAAATAATTGTCCCAAAATATTTGTCAATTTGGATAATTAAGAGAGAATTAATTATTTTTTTTCAACTTTATCCTTAACATTAATTACTCTAGAATTAAGAATTAAGAGATACATATATAGATAAAAATTTAATTATTTATAAAGGGTATATTAGTTAAACAACACTCTTAATTAATTTTTTTTTTTTTAAGGATTGTGTTAAATATTAACATGACAAATAGATCGGAATGGAGAGAGTATTTACAACTTTCAGTTTTGTCAGTTTCACAATTTTCAATGTTTATTTTTCTGGTCCATACTCCATATATGAGGTGTAGCTAGGTGGCAAGAAAGTGAAACTTTTCAGTATCATGAAAATCCAATTTCAGTATATCAATCTTAAAGTTAGATTAAATTAACAAACAAACTTACAATTAAAATGTATAATGATAAAATGTTATTGCCAAATAATTGGGAAAATATATGAACATAATTAAATTGTGCATATTTCTTCAATAATTTATACCAAAAGTAGATGTTTTTATTAAAAAAAATAAGTTATTCAGTATTTGATATTCATATTTGTACTCGACTAAAAGAAAATTAACTAGGGTAGACCAGAAATACTTACTTGACTTACGTGTGGACTAGGTGACTTCCTCACAAAGATAATAGACTAATATAGACGTATGTTCAAAATTATAATTTGATAATTTCAATCTTTTAAGTTTTTAATTAGCACTTAACCAATAGTATTACTATTTTTTAATAATATGTTAAATAATGAATTGAAATGAACTCGATTGGTTGCTACGTACAGAGAAGGTTTAAGACTTGGTCATTTTTTTGATAATAAGAGGACAGTAACTATTCATTATACACACAAATAAATCATAGGATCGATGTTGAAAGTTTTGGTATCAATATAAAAAGATTTTCAATAAAAAAATACTTGCAATCACGGAATATTAAAATGACCGTATGACAAAATAAAGTTGGGGTGGATTGAAAATGACTTAAATATTAAATTTTACAACTCAAGACATATTTTCATGCGAATTTCTATAATATACGAATACAAGAGGCCAGTAATTAATATTTATACAAGAATGAAAAAAGAATTACTCAAGTGCTTTACTAATACTAACAAGCATTTTGTAGTCTTGGATAATTTGTAAGAGTAGGTTTGAAAGTGAATGGTCTTGAATTTCGACGTTGCTCTTGTTTTGCAGATATAATGTCAAGTGAACGAGTTTTGTTTTTTGATCTTGAAGATCTACTCAATAAGGCAAGTGGGATTGGAAGTTCGAAATTACCATGTTCAAGGTTATTGAGTGTAATTTTTTGAATATCTTTATTATTTACATATTGGTGAATCCAAATCTTACACTTTACGAAAGGGGAACAGAATTGTATCTGGGAGTGGTTCTTCGGATCGATCACAGAAAAGTTCATTAACTTATGAGACAAAAGACACAACTAGTATGTGTTGTGCGAGGCACAAGCCTGTAGTTGTGCTGTAACCAATTCTCTGTAGAAGTTCATGAAGAGCAAATGGCTAATTATTGGGCCTAAGCTATAACTAAGGCCCAATTTCATGGGCCAGAGCTATAACTAAGGCCCAATTGCATGGGCCAGAGCTATAACTAAGGCCCAATTGCAGGAGACATAAGGAGGTCATCCACCTTTTCATATTTTGTATCTGGGGTACTTCATTTAATTTCTTATGCAATATTTGATTTTGACGATATTTATCATGCACTTCTCCATACCGTAACATCTTGGGCTTGAGGAAGTAGAAAGGGATGACACCTAGGTAACCCATTCTAAGGGTGGGAATTTTCACAAATAACTACTAGTAAGTATTTTAATTATACTTTTTAACTGTAGTTTACCTAATTAAGCTTTATAGCTATAGTTTTATTTGTTATGGGTATTGGAGTTTGTATATTCGCTGTCAATATACAAACAGAATAAATATATACAAATTTTGTATGTATGCATTTAAGAATTTTCAGAACTTATACAAATTCTGGACGTTAACAATAATTCTCATTAAACTGCAGTGACAAATTGTAATTGAGTAAAACTATAGCTATGTTTATTAATTCACTGATAAATATTTGTTTAATTATATTATTTTACCTTTAAAATACAAACTTCAAACCTTAATCTCTTTGAGGGATTTTGAGTACATAGGATATATTAGACTTTGAGATTGTTTAATACAACAACATACCTAGTGGAATTTCACAAATAGGGTTTGAAGAGGATAAAATGTACGCAGACCTTCGCACTACCACATAAAGATAGAGAGACTATTTCTGAAAAATCAGGAACTATTTAATACATGAGATATATAAAGTAGGATATATTTAAATTAAAATTATCTCTATTTAATATTAATATCTTCAATAACATCACACTTTATTCTATTCAACCTAATATTATTTCATTTCATATTCATATAAAACAAATTAATTCCAAAACTATAATTTCAAAATAACTTTATGCGTAAATCAAACCACGTGGTCTTTGTCAAATGTGAGTAAATATAAATTTTTTTTGGCTAAATATTAGATAGGATATCTAAAAGAGGCTACCTGGTGCACCCAGCATGAAACCGGGATGGATTGGGCGACCCGACCCGAGTACCCAGATAACCAAACGATATTCTGCAGCAAACATCGTTAATAGGATAAGGCTCTCCTCCCTGCAACAAGTCTTGTTGATTTCCATGAATTCTTCTTCCGTCGTTTCTCAACACTAACCAAAAGGAAAGGAAAAAGAATACCATATTTACTCACCCAAAATGGGTTCCATTGTTCTGCCTCAGGTTTGTTTCTTCACTTCCCAATTTTCACTTACCTAGATTCTTGAATTGTGTTAAAAATTTGTGCTTTATTGAATTTACAGGCCTTATTTGTGGTTCCAAGAAACCCCACAAGATGTACTTTACAGAAACTGGCATTTTCTGCCTGCGTCTCTCGAAGACCTTCTCAGTCGAATGCATCCTTGTTTTCTGCTTCTGGGTTGCTAAGCTCAAAGTGGGGAAGCCGTTCTTTTGTTGTTAGAGCTGAAGATGATTCTCAAGAGGAACCGGAAGTTGCTGGGACAGAGGCCCCCGCCGAAAATGAGGTTGAAGCTGAAGCTGAAGGTGCAGTTGCAGTTGCAACAGAGGAAAGACCGCCATTTAAGCCGAGAGTTAAGCTTGGAGATATAATGGGGGTAATTTTTTTTAAACACACTCTTTTCTTTTGTTAATTGATTAATCGACATTGTAATGATTTTGTTATTATTTGTTATGTCTGCTTTGCGTCTGTATGTCTTTTCTCTTTTAAATTGCTTTGGTATGAGATACTAGAACTGAGGTAGGGATAAGGTCTGCCCACGCTATCCTCCCCAGACCGCGGTGGGATTATATTGGGTATGTTGTTGTTGTTGTTGTTTGATAGGTTTGAGAACAAAGAAAAGGATATACCAAATTGAATTGTATATTGTTTTTGAGTTTGGCATGAAAAGATATATTACTGAGGTTTGAATAATGTAGTTTTGTACTAAATTGATGAATGAGTGCGCTATTTTTGGAGTAGATATTGAACAAGCAAGCAATCGAGGCATCAGATAATGTGAGGCCTACACCAGACATTAGGACTGGTGATATTGTTGAGATCAAATTGGTAAGTAGTATCTTAACGTTGAATGTTTGGTTTAATTGGTTGAGTTAGAGTTATCACCAAAAGTTTAATTTGAAGGATGCGTATGAACTTGTAGGAAGTCCCAGAGAATAGGAAGAGGTTGTCTATTTATAAAGGTATAGTCATTTCAAAACAAAATGCTGGTATCCACACAACAATTCGCATTCGGAGGATTATTGCAGGCATCGGAGTTGAAATAGTGTTCCCAGTGTAAGTATTGCTTTCCGTACTTACGAAGTTGTCTATGTTTTTCTCCATGTATACTTGTATAGTATCTTTTTTGGCTTTCCCTTTTAGCTGGAAAAGCTGCATTAGTATGGCTTGATCAATAGAGTGATTCAAGTAAAATTGAGGGAGAGGTATATGATATGGCATCTATTCAGATAGGATGTGTTTGCACTTGCATCTCAAAGTGACATTAGCAGTGTCTCATACTCAACCAGAAAAAAGATTCCGAACTGTGTGCTAGTTTTAGGATGTGTTTGGTACTTAGCAATATTACCCTTAAAGTCGCAGACAGCTATTTGAATACCTTGCCCTATTCTGGCTATGTTTTTTTTACTTGAATATCCTCGTACTGTTATACTTTTATTCCTTGGTATGCCAACTCATTATCAACATAAAAAGAGGGGGTGTTTAAGATGTGGTAGCACTCATGATTGATGCAGTTCCTTGGGCATGAAATTCAGATGTCAAACTGATCTTAAATCTATTTTAGTTTAACAGGAAATACGTGAACAGATTTGACTGATCATCTAAACGCTCAAATTTCTGTGGCCACCTACTTGGTTGTTATGTACCTACTTGCTTGTCCCTTGGCTACAGCTTAGGGTATGGTGAAGAAAAAAATATTAGTGTTTGTTGGTTTTCCTTCTTGGCAGTGGAAGCAAAAGTTGACACTAAGAATATGGAAATAATTGTAGAGAGTTTGAGTGATCTGTGGTCAGTTTAGGGGACTTTGGCTTATTTTTCGCTCACTGTACCATCAAAATCTTCAATTGTCCTAGCTGGAGCACTAGGAAACTTTGAAAAATCCATCAGGATAATCTGGATCACGATTCCTGGAGATGTTTTGGTGGGGTTTCAACTGAAATCTGCTCTCTCAGGGCTAGTTGTCTGGTTAGTCTTCTTAGTTGGGCTAACCTTTCCCCTGGAAATAACTTAGGTCCCTTTTTGGAAATTTTCAGCTCCTTTGCACTAGAAGTTTTTTTTTATATTTTTGAGCTAACAACTTCTTTTCTTTTGGAACTTTTGCATCCCCTGGATGCCTTTAATGATATCCCACTTACTTCACACAAAAAGAAGAAAAAAAGTTGCGGCACAGAAATGGATTACCATCCATAAAACCATCGTATTTGACCTATTAGCATCCTCAGAAAGCTATTCGAAGTCAGAAAACTCTTGAAAACCTGCAAATTCTTTGTATCCTCGCACAATATCAACTCAAGAATCTCTACACCCTTTAAATTCTGGCTATTCCTGAACTAAACAAGTATCAATTAACTAAGTGGACTAGCAACTGGCAAGTCGGTATTGGGCATATCTTCTTTGTCCCACAGCTCTTTTCACCATAAATATTCTGTTTGTTGATCGTTGTCTGCCTTTCTCATCATTAACCAGACATGCAAGTTACTAGTGTGTGATGAAGTAAAATTGATGAACGGTGTTTAGACTTTTTGTTGAAATATTGGAAGAATTCGGTCTTATAACTCTATGGATCATTTTGTTTCTCATCTGATATAGTAGTTCAAAACACTTCCCCTTGACAAGAAAGACCCATTTTTGTTTTCATTTTCTCCTTGGGGTATTTTGATCACGGCTGCCACAGTGCTCCAAGTGAGATTGGAGAAGTAGTGGGTGGATCGTTTTGGATTGTAACAAAGTCCCAACTTGTGAAAAGCTAGTGCATAAGTGATTTAACTTATAAGTGAAAAAGGATCTCTAGAACATAACACAACTTTGAAAACAAACTCGCTATTCATCTTATCTCAGTGTGTTCCTCTTACACTGGACATATTTGTTCTTGTCTCCTTATAAAGCCTGGAGAGATAATTTGAATTTCGAGTATCATCTAGAAATATAATCTCGACTTCCTTTTGAGTTGCGCCATAGTTTTATGTTGAATTTGTTCCATCAAAATGATGGATAAAAGGAAGAACTTTCTTCATGTAAGATGTGCATAGACAAGTCCTTGTATTCTTCCCATCTGTCGTATTCTTGGTAGACATAATTACCTAGTACCTGGTACTAGTAGGAGGTGACAGATATCCCATGGAATCAGTCGAGGTGAACGATAGCTAATCCAGACACCAAATTCATAAAAGAAACCTTGTATTCTTGATTCAAATCTCCACTCTACACCCCATGTTGGATACTAAAATGGGACCTTGTCCTTATGTTATTGATCTCCTTTTGCTTTTGATGACAGGTATTCACCAAATATCAAGGAAATCAAAGTAGTTAAGCACCGAAAAGTCAGGCGGGCAAGGTTGTACTATTTGCGTGACAAGCTTCCAAGGCTCTCCACTTTCAAATGAGAACCCAGTCCTTATAGTTGGCTTCTTTCAACAGCCATTTTCCTTTGATAATTTTGTTCCTTTTCTTTTGGCAATTGAAAGTCTTGGAAGTGTAATTTACATCAGACATTGCTGAATAGGTTGTTATTCATTCTTTTTGTGTAGTCATTTCATTGTGCTGTTTAATTAGTGCTTAGTTTTGCCTCATAATGCTCATGATGATGATGTACTCAACTACTCCCTCAGTCAAAATACTTCTGAAATGGACATTGGATCTAACTCAATCCATGAACTAACTTATAAGGTGTTTGATTACTAAAAATCACATACCAGACCACCCATACAACTATTAAGCTGAGATTCATATCCACATATGCTCAAACGTGACAATTGAAGCATGAATATTGTAATATGGGCTTTAACATTACGCAAATTAAGAATTGGGATGAATATGGTTTTGATATCATGTATGTTAAAGAATGAACTTGGTTGGTTTTACCTTGTTAGACTCGACATTTTTCCCTTAGATAATAAATTATATTTCTCTTCAAGCTCTTTTCCATTTAAAAAGAATCTTTGATCTGAAACGAACGTTAGACCTAACTCAAACCATGAGCTAACTTATAAGGTGTTTGATTGCTAAACATCATAGACTAGACCACCCATACGACTACAAAAGTGAGATTCATATGCACATATGCTCAAACGTGACAACTGAAGCATGAATATTGTAATATGGGTGTTAACATCTGGGATGAGTATGATTTTGATATCATGTATGTTAAAGATTGAACTTGGTTGATTCTGCCTTGTTAAACTAGACATTTTTCCCTTAGATAGTAAATTATATTTCTCTTCAAACTCTTTTCATTAAAAAAAAATTCTTTGATCTGAAATGGACATTAGACCTAACTCAATCTATGAGCTAACTTATGAGGTGTTTGATTGCCAAAAATCACAGACCAGACCGCCCATACGACTACCAAGGTGAGATTCATATCCACGTATGCTCAAACGTAACAGCTGAAGCATGAACATTATAATATGGACTTTAACATTAGGTAAATTAAGAATTGAGATGAGTATGATTTTAATTGAGGTTAGAATAAATTGTCATGATTGCCACATTATATATTTTCCAATAATATAATGAGCTGGAATGAAACTATATTAATTGTCTGGTGATACACTGTCGGTTGTTTACATATATATGTTCAACTAATTTAAGTTATTTTTAAGCATAATGAAAGTCTACATTATCAACATTATTTTTTTTTGAGAAAAAAGAATTTTTGTGTGTCCCACAAACCAATACTAAAAAGTATAGTTTGTCAATCAAAAGATTTCCTTAGGTGCTGTATAGATTTGCTTTTGATTAGAAAAAGGTTGTGAATTTGAATTAATAGTTTTTGAGAAAATATAATTTTTGTTTCTGATATTCATTTTTAATAAAACAATTAAATGGTGTTGCTCAGAACTATTTAATAAACCTCTCGAAAAGTGTGTTCTAACCATTACTACTCACTCCGTCCTTATTTGTATAATTATTATTTTTATATATTTTTATATTTAATAACAAATCCAAAATTAGATATATATATATATATATATATTTCGTGGAAAGATATTGAGATTAAATGAACCCATTGATTGTATGTTATGTCATTCAGTTAACTAGTTTTAATATACAAATTTGATTTAATTATTACAAATTTTACAATGCTAAATTTTTTTTTAGAACTTTCCATCGTGACAAACTTGGAAATTTGAGAGATTAAAGCAAAATAAAAAATATTAATTAAAATTTCAAAAGTGTCATTAATAAATCATTTTAAGAGATGTTACACAATTTTAGAAAGAAGAGAGAGATAAATCTGAAAGTTCTAATTTCACTTAGAGAGACACATCCAATCACATATAATATTTCAAGCATGGATTCAAATATATTTATATTTAAAAATAATAATTATACTATATGTGATCTTGGGAGGAGAACATGAGTTCACATAAACCCATTGACCCCTTCTGCAAACGACTCTATTGAAGACTTCTTTGTCTATCTTTATCTCTCCATATACCCATCTTAATCAAATCTCTAACATTTATTACAAATTATAATACTCAAAAGTCGTTATTTCTTTTTTAAAGTTTGAGTTTATTTAAATGATGTAATTTAAATTAAAGTGGAGAAAGTTCTTTTATCTGCATGTGTAAAGAAGAAGAAGAAACATAATGACCCGCTTGATTCCTTTTAAGTTGTAATTATTTTCCAATTACTCAACAAATAAGGATTATATTCCAATCAATAAATATAAAAAGTGGATATTAAAGAAAATAATCATAAGAAATATGGTGAATATAAAGTCTATTATTTATAAATTTTATATCGAATCAAATTATCGAGACTTGAATAATAAAAAAAAAGAAAAGAAGAAATAGGAAGGAGGGGTAACATTCGCTTTTGAATCGGACGTCAGCTTCCTCACAATTACGCCACGTGTCGTGCAATCATTTCCACCACCTCCTTCCTCTTTGCCTTTCCTCAATATTGATTGCTACACACCCCACCCACCCACAACCCCACCACCCCCGGTTGTATAAGAAACCTTCATAACAGAAATATTCACTTTTCTTCCCTTTCCTCTTTCTCGCCGTAAAGCCACAGAGATCTTTCCGGCTATAAGGTACTATTTCTTCTCTTATATTTGTTTTCAAACAGCATTACTATGATTATCAATTTCCGTTTTCAGGAAATGATGTGTTTTTTTTTTTGGTATATTAAAATGTATGCTTATGTTTGTGCTATTAGATGTATTTTGTATGACCTAGGGTTTGTGTATGTTTTTGTAATTTTAGGTTTTTTGATTAATAGAGGACTGGGTAGCTGATCGGTTTGACGTTCGATCGTAACTATGGCTGGTGCTACCAACCAGTTGATATCTGTTACTCCGGAGGAGCTCAAATTTCAGTGTAATTCTCTCTCTGTCTTAGATATTTTGTTTTAATTGGATTTATTGTGATGAGGAATGTTGTTATTTTGATTTGGTTAATGGACTTGTGGGATTACATTGGTTTATGTTGTTGTTGCTTGTTATTTGTTATTAAGGTGTTGTAAGGAAGGAAATTAGAATGGCCTGTGAAATGAGTTCTATCTTACACATTTGGGGTAGATGTGTGAGAGAGGATAAATGGAAGAGGGGAAGTGGTTAAATTTGTGTTTTATTAAGTGCTTACAGACACTAATGTATGTAAATTTGTAAGCTTTCTGGTGAAATTGTTTCGAGGAGATAATAGATGAGCTGCTCACATCCTGATCAGATCTTATTTTTAAGATTATCTCGTGGTTGAGGGCGGGGGGCTGGATATGGGAAGAGGGTTTAAGAGACGAGTGACTAGTCACCTATCAAAAGGAGATCGAAGAATAAAAAGACAACTGACGTTATGGGCGAAGTTCTAAAAGAATTTCATGTAAGGTTTTGTTGCTAAATGTGTGCTCAATTGTGAAATTTACTGGAGTCAAAAGTGTGATCATGTATCAATTTATATTGGGGTGAGTAACTATGAGAGATTAATCAGTATAATTGAGTTAAACTATAAGATATGGTATCTTTTAAATTTGGATGGACAGAGTTGCATGGCACCTTTGCTAGTGAAAGGTAGCACGTATCAACGGAATAATTGAGGTGCGCGCAAGTTAGCACAGACACCATCATCAACAAAAGAAGGAAAAATTAGACATAATTTTTGCAATTTATATGTGTCAAATATGGAAGCTAAAAACTTGGCGCTGGAATTCCCGGCAGATCAGAGAGAAGAAGGAGACATCTTCATCAAAGAACCCTTTTGCAAACATAGTAAAGTCCTCAGAAGAAGCTTGGTGGGGAAATTTAAAGAAGCAACGACATTGTCAGAAGTCAGGAAATGGTCTCAACACACCTGGAAGCAAGCCTACGGCATGAGCGTGTACGAAATGGGGAACAACCAGTTCCTCTTTGAATGTAGCTCCATGCATCAAGCTGAGCAAATCATGGAAGGGAGATGGGAGTGGAAGAAGACTCTGGTCTGCCTAAATTGGTGGAACCCTCTGGTTAACACCATTAGGGCTTCAGAGAGATTGGACTCGACCTGGGTCAGAATCTGTGGCCTACCTCTGCACCTCTGGTCTCAGACTATCTTCAAAGCCATTGGAGACCGTTGCGGTGGATGGATTGAAACGGAAGAAGAAACCACCCTCCGTAACCATCTCAAATGGGCAAGGATTAGGGTTAAAGGGGATGGAACCGACATCCCGCAGGAGATCGGAATCGACTACGCTGGAATCCTCTTCAAGATGCAACTCTGGGCTGAGTCGCGGGCGAAAGCCACTATCGGAGCAAGTGACAGGGACGTGAAAGCTTTCTCGGTCCTAGAGGCCATTGATAGCGACCCGCTAGTCAAAGAAAGAGATCCTGACACGATGGTGACCCCTCATTCGGCGCATGGTATCCCATGTGACTTGACAGAGAAGCGTGGAGAGGAGTGTGGTTTTATAGGGGCCGGGTCAAGCTCTTTGAGCCCAATTAAATCTAATTTTAATTTGGGATGTAGCCCATCAGCAGCCGTAGCCCAAAGCAGAGAGGAATGTGGTCTTTTAGGGGTCGGATCAAGCTCTTTGGGCCCAATTAAATCTAATTTTAATTTGGGCCGTAGCCCATCAGCAGTCGAAGTCCAAAGCAGAGAGTTGGAGGCCTCCTGCTCTAAAAAGTCACATGACAGGCACAAGACCGGCTTTGAGGACATAAAAGCCCTAGCTGAGAATTTTCTCTCGGCACTTAAAATCTGAGAGACTAAAGCCAAGGAGACAGATACGTCTCTTGTCGCTGATGGCGACGATGTGCCAGTTCCGGGGGAAAATACTCTCACTCAAGAGCAGCCTCAAGATTTGGGAAGCCAACAACAATCCAAGAAGACGACTGAAGCAGAGGAAGCAGATCTCCAAATTCAGCAAGTACTACAACCCGACCCAGTTAACATGCAAGAACCAGTGGAGGACGAGACTTTGGAGACTGACGCACCTGATTGGGTAAATTCCCACATCCTGGAGCTAAGTAACACCTATGGCGTAGCCTTCGAAGGATACGAGAGAGAAACTCTAGAGCTCCTCATGAGAATCAATGACAGGAAGTCAATCTTGGACAAGGAAAATCAGAAGAGTTCCACAACCCCGAAGAGCAGAGGCATAGGTAAAAATGAGTTGAAAAATCTCCAATCAAGTCTAAACAAGGAGGTGGTGGGCGTGAGAAGCAGGGGGAAGAAACTACTTCTAACTTATAAATGAAGATCAAAGTGGTGACATGGAACGTCAGGGGTCTTAACAATGGGAATTCGAAAACCCTTGTTAAAAGTTGTCTTTATAAGTGGAAAACTGATATAGTTTGCCTACAAGAAACAAAAATTAGCAAAGAAGCAGAAAAGGTAACACTTAACATCTGGCCCAACAGATGGATGGGCTGTGGTTCCAAAAACGCAGATGGCAGTAAAAGGGGCATCCTGCTGATGTGGGACAGCAGAGTATGGAGAGGCACCAAGGTAGAGGAAGGTTGCTATTTAATTACATATAAATTTGAGGCTATCCAACATTCATTTAGCTGGTTCTTCACTGGTGTCTACGCTCCACACACCAGAAAAGACAAGTTAGAATGTTGGGAGGAGTTGGCCGC
>JBCEWC010008257.1:0-20231 GCA_038996855.1 Solanum aculeatissimum | reverse complement strand
TGTCAAGTATGTGTGGAATCTAAGTATGTTAAGCATCCTTATAAGTCAGTTGAAAGGAATTCAAATCCCTTGGACTTTAATTCACACAGATATTTATGACATGAAGTCAATACCATCTTGTGGTGGGAAAAAGTATTTCATAACGTTTATTGACGACTGTATGCGATACTGCTATGTTTATTTACTTAGTAGTAAAGATGAGGCAATTGAAGTATTCAAACAATACAAGAGTGAAGTTGAAACACAACTGAACAAAATGATTAAAATGATAAGGAGTGATAGGGGTGACGAATATGAATCTCCTTTTGAGGAAATATGTTTGAAATATGATATCATTCATCAAACAACAACCCCTTACTCACCACAATCCAATGAAATTCCGGAAAGGAAGAATATAACACTTAAAGAGATGATGAATGTCATGTTAATCAGTTCTGGTTTACCTCAAAACTTGTGGGGGGAAGCCATCCTTACGACCAGTCATATATTGAATCGAGTTTCCCAAAGTAAAACACAATCTATTCCATATGAAAAATGAAAAGGAAGAAAGTCTAACCTTAAATACTTGAAAGTGTGGGGGTGTTTGGCTAAGGTCCAAGTTCCTAAACCTAAAAAGATGAAGTTAGGACCAAAGATGATTGATTGTGTGTTAATAGGATATGCTATGAATAGTAAAACATATCGATTTCTGGTGCATAGATCAGAAAATGCTGACATTCATATTATTACGATAATTGAATTAGATAATATTGAATTCTTTGAAACAATATACCCATATAAGAAAGAATATTAATCATCTAATGAAGGAACTAAACGACCACGAGAAGAAACAAAGGAAAGTGAGTATAATGAGGTAAATTCAAAGCGTAGCAAACGTCAAAGAACTTCTACTTCCTTTGGATCAAATTTTGTCACATTTTTGTTAAAAAATAAGCCTCGAACCTTCATGGAAGTTGTGACTTCTTCGGAAGCACAATATTGGAAAGAGACAGTCAATAATGAGATTGAATCCATAATGAATAATCATACGTGGGAATTGATTGATCTTCCTCCCGGAAATAAACCCGTAGGATCTAAATAGATTTTCAAAAGGAAAATGAAAGTCGAATGACACTATTGACAAGTATAAAGCGAGGCTTGTTGTTAAAGGATTAAAACAACGTGAAGGTCTTGATTACTTTGATACATACTCATCGGTAACTAGAATTACATCAATTTGAACGCTAATAGCATTAACTGCGGTGTACGGTCTAGAGATTTATCAAATGGATATCAAAAAAACCTTATTAAATAGAGATTTGGAGGAAGAAATCTATATGGAACAATCAGAAGGGTTCATCGTTCTTGAAAATGAAAAGAAGGTGTGCAAACTTGTTAAGTCATTGTATGGACTAAAATAAGCACCCAAATAATGACATGCAAAGTTTGACCAGATAATATTGTCAAATGATTTCAAAATTAATGAGTGTGACAAATGTTAACACTCCAAATAAAGTTGTCATTGTTTGTTTATCTGTGGATGATATATTGATATTGAGTAACGACATTGCTAACATAAATGCTATTAAGGGTATGCTTGCTAGTAAGTTTGATATGAAAGACGTAGAAGTTGCTGACTTGATATTAGGGATTAAGATTCACAAAACTCCTCAAGCTGTAGCATTGTCACAATTTCATTATATCAGAATGGTACTAGAAAAATTTAAGTACTTGAACTACAAAACTGCAAAAACCCCAATTGATCTAAACCTTGATCTTGCTAAGAATAAAGGGAAAAGTCAGTCTCAATTAGATTATGCGAGAGTGTTGGGAAGTTTGATGTATATCATAAACTGTATGCAACCAGACATAGCCTGTGCTCTAAGTAAATTGAGTTGGTACACAAGTAATCCCAACCAAAATCATTGGATGGCAACAAAATGCATTTTGGGGTATATAGAACACACTCAAAACTTTGTTTTGCATTATAACAAGTATTCAACAGTTGTTGAAGGTTATAGTGATGCAAACTGGATTACTGGGTCAACTGAAACTAAGTCCACAAGTGGATATGTGTTTACTATTGGTGGAGGAACAATATCATGGAAATCATCCAAACAAACATGTATAGCTCGATCTACAATGGAGGTTGAATTCATAGCCTTAAATAAGGTTAGTGAAGAAGCTGAATGGCTTCGAAATTTCTTAGAAGACATTTTGTTTTGGCCCAAACCAATGGCTCCTATATACATATATTGTGATAGTCAAGCGACAATAGAAAGAGCTGGGAGCGTTATGTATAACGGTAAGTCTCGTCACATATGCCGAAACACAATACCGTTAGACAACTACTCTCTAGTGTAATTATCACAATTGACTATGTGAAATCAAAGGATAATATGTTGGATCCACTTACAAAAGGCCAAACTAGAGAGGGAGTTGAGAAATCATCAAAGAGAATGGGACTATGGCCGAGGACAAATAATCATGGCAGTAACTCTACCTAGAAGACTGGAGATCCTAAGATCTAGGTTCAAGGAGATCAAACAAAGTCATTGATGACAGTTCAACATTATCAAAACTATGATAAGGTCCATTCGCATGATGAGACAATGTTCAGTAACAAGGATAAGGTGATATGACCTTTTAATGGCTTCTAAGTTTGATAGAGGGTATATCAAATAATGTATCTATAGGATAACATATTTATAAATCATCTAAGTAAGTGTGAAGTGTAAGCCACTTCAAGGAGAATACGATGAGGCCAGTTCTCTATGCACTTATCAACTAGGAAGTGTTCATAGCTGAAACGAACAAAATAATGAGAACCAAAATAAGTTAAAGGGTTAGTTGTGTGACTTATGTTGTCTAGGTGTACGACAAAGATCGACGATTCAAAGATATCATATCTACCGATTGACCGAGTATATCCGATATATCTCACTATGGAAAGTTCAAAGGGGAATCTACTTATCCTGATACAATTAATTCTTATTTATAGATCACACATGTTTTTCATGCATATATTTTAACCAATGATCATTCTCCATTCATGTGGGGAATTGTTAGGTCTAAGTAATAAGTGTGAATTGGAAAATGAAGATGGAAAGATAAAGGAAAATGTGGGGGAACTAAGTAAAGGGAAATGAAGAGTCATTTCTCCCTCATCGGTAAAATAGAAGAAAAATAGTGTCCTTATATTAGGAAACACTTCCCGTAACTCTTAAAGAGTCAAGTAATGGGGACCCCTCACGCCGTCTCGTCATCGCTCACTCGGCTCGGTTATGGCTACGACTACGGCACCATGCCTGTTTTGAACAGATGAGTCTGTTCTGAACAGGCAGATTCAAAATAAACACAATCGTTCCCAAATGACACCATGCCTGTTCTGAACAGATGAGTCTGTTTTGAACAAGCAAATTCACACCCAATACTCCCTATAAATGGAGACCCGTTCTCTGTTTTCAAAGATAAAAAAATATTTCTTCTTTTCTACACACATTTTCTTAAAAATAAGAAATAGCGTTTGCGTGTGATCTATTGCTTATTTTTGAGTTCATCGTAAATACAGAAGTTTGAGGTACCACTACGTTTGTAATAGTTAATCTGTTTTATGTTGGGAGGAAGTAACCCATAACCTCGGGTACATTGAGGGGATTAAATTCCTTAAGGACACACAGTATATTCTGTGGACTCAGATTGATTTATAATTTTGTTTAAGTTTTTTTATTTTATTTTTACTTGATTTACTGTTTTTGTTGTTGTTTGAATACAAAGGGAATAACAACAACAATATGGAGAAAATTTGGATCGAATTTTGATGGATGTGATCATGACTCCTCTTTGAATGACAATGATAAGGGAAGCTAGACTAAAGTACCCAACAATAAAATTTATCCAGGTAGCACCAAACTAGATTACACTAATTTGCGCCGTCAAGTAAGGCAAATCTATCTAATGGCAGTGACAATTGATAACTCTAAAAAGAACTTGACCATTATCACCAAATTATTGAAAAAGAGCCATAAGCCAAAAGTTATAGTTTCAAGATCTAGTCCAATTACAACTTATGATATTGATTTGGGCAATAACATGTTTGACGAGGATGATACGCTAGTCATTATTTGATAAGATAGACAAGGATGAAAATCTCTCACCTAGACAACAAACAAGTGGAAGCAACAAAAGCAAAAAAAAAGACACATGAAAGGTAACATAGTTGGGATAGTAAGGTGATTGAGAAATTTATTTCAAGACACCTATCGATGCATGGCAAAGCAAAATCATATGAAAGTTTCAACAACAATAGGATCCAATAAATTCAAAAAGAAGAAATGAACTATGAAGTTTTGTTGGACATATTTGATGAAGACGATAATAGGGAAATACTGCAGGCTACTTTACATGGGTAAACTATCTTTTTTAATTCCTACATATATAAAATGAAATTTGAGATTGATAACTCAACTTTATTCTTAGATGTTATATTTTAGAATTACTTAAGTGTCCTCATTTGTACTCCCTCCGTCCAACTTTACTTGACCCCTATACTATTTTGGGATGTCCAACAATACTTGTTCACTTTATAAAATTAATGGATAATTTACCTATTTCTACCCATTTTGCCCTTATTTAATACTACATCAGAATTTTCAATTCATTTTTCAATACTTTGGAATACTATAAGTCAAATTAAACTTTCAATGCCTAATAAATAATTAAATATAGAACATCCCTCCATATCCTCCATTTCAGTATAAATGTTACTTCTGACCATACGTCAGTTAATACTTGTATAAAAAAACTTTTGGCTTCACAATTTTTTTCAGGGGAAAACGTTAAAACAATTTTGAAGGAATACTAGTAAGTGTCTTGTGCACTTATGGCTGTGGAAACTTCAAGGAGTTTTTATAATTGACACAAATATTTTAGTTAGATTTAATTTATCCTAATTAATTAGATGACTTATATTAAATAGGGATAATTTGGTGAAATTATCTCTATCATTTATTGTTCCTTAATCCCTGTGCCAAGTCAACAGGGGCCAAATAAAGTTGGACGGAGGGAGTAATATCATAAGAAAGTGTATTATAAACTCTATGATGATCATCTAATGTCTAGTTTTCTCTAGCTCTTATATTTTTCATGCTGGTTAATTAGTAGAGATTCGTTACCTTATTAAGATTAGTAAGGTAAGATCTAACCCCTCTTGTTTGTAATTTTCTTTTTGAGGTCCTTTTTTCCTTTATTAATAAAAGCTAGCTCTAGACATGTTGTCTAGCAGCATTGCTTATTAAAAAAAGAATACTGAATTTGACATTTAGATCTTATTTAGTGTTATAAACAAAAAAATATTTACAATCAGAAAGAATATGAATGTAAAAAAACAAACATCAACTTATAGACACCATTTAAATATAATATATTTTTAGATATTTATACTTAAGATTTAATGTGTATGACACTAATGATTACCTCAAACATTTTAATGTTTTATTTTATACGATATAATATATTTCTTATAAAATAATATTACACAATATTTAAGTATGATGATTGTAGAGAGGTAATTTTATAAAGAGCATATTATTCAATTGCCAATGAGGCAATGACAATGACCCTCAACACAGCTTATTAGAGTGATCTTTACTCTTGAGTCAAAATTTACTCGCGCATCGTAATTTTTTGTTAAAAATTTTTGGACCTAACTTAATCTTAAAAACGAATTCATAGATGAAAATTGTTCAAATCCATAATTTTAAAAAAAAAAATCAATCACCAATTCCATATCTCATTTGGGACTCTTAATAACACATCCAGATATTTACACTATATCAATAAATACGTGATTTATCTTCTTCGTACAATCTTATCATATATAATTAAAAATTCATTCTTTGCGTCAATTGTCTGGCTACATATTAGAACTCATATAGAAGTGACATGTATTTACACGACCACTTGATAGAGAAATAATGAAAATAGTAAAAGGCATAAATTCATCTTTAAATTTATTTCAAAAAATCAATTACACATTTAAACTACAATAACGATTTATTACATCCCTTTATTATTCAAAAATGAATAACTTAAGACAAATAAAATTTACTCCTACTAGTATGCCGGATAGACGTGAGGGGAGTAATGGGGAACTAATAAGAGATCCGTCATTGACCTTTTCCATTCCTTCTCTTACATAATCTACCTAATTTTACTACCTTAGTTAATTAGGAGATTAATAAAGACATGAAACCAACGTCTCTAACCAAGATTTATGTAGGAACTATATAGAGAGAGAAGAAAATGACAAAAAATGGTCCATTGTATTTAGGCAATTAGGTTTAAAATAGTCCCTAAAATAAGTCATCATCTTTTGAGTTTGTCAAAACTTTTAACATTTTTATCTTCATCAAATATGATAATTGTGAATTAAGTTTTATCCTCGTAGAACTACCTGAGAGAGTTGTTTAGATAGTAAACACCTTTCACTTTCAATCTTAACGTTGTAAGTTCGCATTATCAAAGAAACAAAAATTTGTGCTCATGACCTTTTTGGTATAATAAAAAAAGCAACAGAATCCGAACTCCAAATGAAAAAAAAAAAGTCATAGCAGAAATTTCATTTCCTTGATTGCCTTTTTTCATACGAGCAAATCTCTGAATGTCTATTATGTTTTTATTTGTCAAAAGAATCTGCACACTTATTCACCACTCTCCAAATGTAGATTATAATCTCTTTGTTGACTTTCAATAAGTATATGCAATCTTTAGTGTGTATATATTTTAGGATGTGTATATAATTTATTTATTAATTTAATAAGGTCGACAGCAAAATAAGCCGTCCATTTTTACTTTCAAAACTTTATATTCCATCGCTTTTGCTCCATTTCAAAGGCACGTCAACAACACAATAAGAATTATGGAATGAAAGAATAGTGGACATCCCCATAAGTCTTTGAAGACGTAAAAACAAAATAATAAAACATATAAATGTGGTACAAATTTGAATTAATTAGACTCCGAAAAATGGATATCCGACCCCATGAAGGAACAAAAAAATGAGTAGACGATACGCATAGAC
This sequence comes from Solanum aculeatissimum, assembly GCA_038996855.1. Lineage (NCBI taxonomy): Eukaryota > Viridiplantae > Streptophyta > Magnoliopsida > Solanales > Solanaceae > Solanum > Solanum aculeatissimum. The sequence goes on along the minus strand of JBCEWC010008257.1, from coordinate 13,171 downwards.
GTGAGGGGAGGTAATTAGAGTGATGGGAACTAAAAGACCCTTCATTGACCATTTCCTTTTCCCTCTTCACAATCCATCCAATTTCCTTAACACAAACATAACTACTTTTCTTTCCTTCTTTTTCTCTCTTCCACTTCTCTTTTTCCTAGCATTTTTCTATGACGAACAAACAAAACAAAACAAAACAAAACAAAACAACAACAATAACAACAATTGACTCGAAAATTCTCATCTAACATGCTGTCTTTCATTTGATTTTCCTAGATGTGCTACAATGTATCGCAGGACGCTGACTATAAACTGGGATGGTCTCGCAGAAGACGATGATGATGATCACTTCTTCGAGTCAAATAACCGTCTTTCCACGGTCGTTCCCCATGACTTGGCGTCCTCAGGATCAGATGATGAGGTTGAGTTTGAGGATAGTAGACGTTCCTTCTCTGCCTCCGTTTCTATCAAGAGAAACTTCCGAGGCCTCGAGATGCAGACAGCAAAACCCGTCCCCATCTCCAATCCTCCTCCTTCTCCTCCTTCCATTGTCATGGAAGATTATGGCATGTGGATGGCTGAACCAGGAGATGTCAAAGAACGACGAAAACGCTTACTCCAGGGAATGGGGTTGACAAGTAGTAAGGAACTTCTCAAGCTAACAAGTGCCAGAGTTGTGAGGGCCATTTCAAGAAAAGTTGATACATGTCAAGATTCTTCCACACCAGAAGTTGACATTAGTTCTTCAAAGGAAGAGCTAATTAAACAAGAGCAAGAACACGAACAAGAGCAAGAGGCTTCAATTTCGCCACCAATTTTGCTGCTCAGGTCGAGATCAGATGGTGACATAGAGTTTTTCTCTGTAAACACCAAGAAAAGGAAAGAACAACTAATCGGAGATGTTTCTAAACAACGTCTAACCAGGACATTTTCAGGAGTTTTGGGACCAGCCACAAGAATATGTCAATACACAAATCCAGCTGTTGTAATGGCGCCACCTAAAAATGGAACAAGTAAATCTTCACCACCACACAATGGAGGTGAAACACCATCATCCACATTACCAAATGGATGTGCTGATGCAGGATTTGCTTCGTTTTTCCTGATTAAAAATCTAGACACTGGAAAGGAATTCATAGTCAAAGAGTCCAATGAAGAGGGGATGTGGAACAAGCTCAGTGATCTACAAACTGGAAAGCAGCTTTCCATGGAGGAATTTGAAAAATCTGTGGGGTACTCACCTGTTGTTAAGGAACTGATGCGCCGTGCAAATGTTTCAACTCATGATGAAAGAAAAGTTAACGTAAATGCATATCTCAGCAAGAGTTTCAGATATAGCAAGAAAACAGGAGTTGCTCTCTTGAAGAACATAAAAGAAGTTGCAAATAGCATGAGCATGTCAAAAGCTGATAAAGAACTTGAGTTACCTGCACTAGCAGAACAGAAACAGAACAAGAATTCATCTCAATGGATTAAAGCCCGGCAGCAAGGAAAGATTCACAAAGAATTCACAGCTTTGCAATTGTGTCAAGAAATTCAGGCTCATGACGGCTCCATATGGACCATAAAATTCACCGCAGATGGTCGGTATCTAGCAACTGCAGGGGAAGACAGGGTAATTCATGTATGGGAAGTGCAAGAATATGATGTTATGTCTACAAAACAATCCGATGATGCGAATTCTGTTAGTGACATACCAATGGCTGGAAGTAATTCGGAACGTCCACCTCTGCCAATTATGACTAATATGCTATCCGAAAGAAGGAAAAAGGGGAAGACTTCTAATAAGAAGAAGGGAAACTCACTTCCAGATTATGCAAATGTACCTGAAACTGTATTTGCTCTCTCAGAAAAACCAGTATGCACTCTCAGAGGTCATCAAGAAGATGTCCTGGACCTATCTTGGTCAAGTTCTCAGGTCAGTTTTTGTGCTTTTATCAGTTTACTACTCCGTTTCCTTCTAATTTGTACCAAAAAGAACGATGCCTTTCTATATTTACAACAAACTTCTTAACTCTAGAAATTTATATTATCCTTAATGACATGCTCTTATAACCATAGGGATGTGCATGTTTGATATGTGTCAAGGTGTTTATTTATTTCTGAAATTCCATGCAAGTCAAACGATATCATATAAAATAAATGGAATGAGATAAAAAAAATATCGATTGCTGAACAAGAAGGAAATATCAGACAGGAAGTTTACTCCAATGAAATTTTGACATGACATGCTAAATGAAATTTTGATGCAGCAACTTCTTTCATCCTCAATGGACAAGACAGTCAGGCTATGGGATATTGAGACTCAGAGCTGCTTAAAAATGTTTGCACACAATGATTATGGTGAGATACCATGTTACATTGTAGCTACACATCAATCAACGCCCGTGTTAAATTTACCATCACACATTTTTACATCTGATGAATCTCTGTGCGGCAGTGACCTGCATACACTTCAATCCAGTAGATGACGACCACTTTATCAGCGGTTCACTGGATGGAAAGGTTCGAATTTGGAATGTGTCTGATCGGAAAGTTGTAGACTGGACAGATCTTCATGAAATGGTTACTGCTACTTGCTACTCTCCTGATGGCGAGGTAGCTATATCCCCAACTTTTACTGGTTTTTGACATGCCAAAAACCACTTCCCCTCAATTATAGTCATATTAGAGAGCATTCATAACTAGCTTCAGAATCAACTTATTAGAAAATCAACAAAAGAAATAGAACAGTTATGATATTCAAATAATTATCCTATGATTCTCTAAGAAAAGGTGAATGGTACCACTGATATTTTTTGCTTTTCCATTGTTGAAGGGTGCCTTAATTGGCTCACATAAAGGAAGTTGTCGCATGTACAGTACCTCTGGTAAGTAAATCATCACATAGGATCTTCTATTTAGATGATAATCTGCAGAGGAATGTGAATGTTAACTTTTGACGTGTTAGTGATTTAGAATGCAAGCTGGAACAAAAGGACAACTTTGAACTCGAACCCAAAAAGAAGTCCTTAGCCAAAAAAGTCACTGGTTTTCAGGTATTTCTCTTTTCTATATCTACTATTCATTAGGTTTGCAATCATGCTCTGCAGGATATCCATCCAAAACCTGAATTTGTTCATGTCCAGTTTGCTCCAGAGAATCCAGCAGAAGTGCTTGTAACTTCAGCTGATTCGCGTGTCAGAATTTTTCATGGAACAGAAATGACCCATAAATTTAAAGGTACTTTTTTGAAGATATAATCCACTTGGAGAACTTGAAATAGGTTATTGTGTACATAAAAACTGTGGATCTATTATCTTGCATCAGGTTTCCGGAATACAAGCAGCCAAATTTCAGCTACATTTAGTCAAGATGGGAAGTATATCATAAGTGCAAGTGAAGACTCTCAGGTGTATATCTGGAAGAGAGAAGAACCTAAAAGTGCAACCGGTAAATCAAGAAGTGTAGTAAACGTTCAATCATACGAGCACTTCCCATGTAAAGATGTTTCAGTTGCCATCCCGTGGCCTGGCAGTATAAAGAATCAGCCACCACTTGCAGATCAGATACATTCGAAAAGGGATTCAAAACGTTCCCCACCACCGCCACATCCCATCAATGTCTCTCCCACAAGGGAAGACAACTCGGCTGGTGCAAATAGCAAGAGGAATTTACCACCTCTGCCAGCCAAGAAAAACAGTGCAGTGGAGAAAATCCAAACTTGTCAAGATGAATATTCAGCACAAGAATCTCCAAAAGATCCTGGAGTTGGTGCTAGCGAATCATTTTCATCGAGTTCTTCATCGATCAGAGATGGCGACTCACCTTCTATGTCTTCTTCCAGCAGGTTTGATGGTAGCAACAACCAAGGAAATAACATAATCCAATCAACAGCATGGGGCATGGTAATCGTGACAGCAAGCTTGGGAGGGGAAATCAGAGTCTATCAAAACTTTGGAATGCCAGTGAAAGCTAGTCGACCGAACAATCTCTTTTGACACTTAACAACTTTGCGTATTGAGAAAAAAAATGCTGCCTACATTAATCCCATTTCTAGGCATCCAATTTTATTCTTTATAGTTGTTAAGAACTAGAGTCAAGCTCAAGTTGAGTATGCCTCCAGCTTCCAATGTCTATGATGTCAAACAGGCGATTTTGGTAACATTTTAGATTAGACACCAATTAGTCACAGTTTTGTTCGATGTTACAAGAAATGAAACATTTTTGGCTTGTGAACTTGCTTTTGTTAAAGCTCTGTTGTCTTTTGTAAGTGTCAGCAGATCTGCTGCTATATATAATCGATACATGAGGTTTTAATGCATTTACTTACAAATATTTAGATCATGCTAATTCGAGCTTTTCGAAGAAGAAGGATCACTTGGTTACCTTCAGTATTGTGGTGGCTAAGACTCAGATAGATTGCCTACTCTTTAGGAAGAAGGATAGAGCCCTTTGTAAGGACTAAAAGGTTATCCCAAGTGAAAATCCTCCTACCATCATAAGCTTTTAGCGATGGACTTGGAGATCAAGAGGAAGAGGAAGAGGAAGAGGAAGAAGAGGACTTTGTTTGATCGGTTGAGGATCAAATGGGGTGGCTTAACCCCAACTAGAATGCAGGAGATAGAGGAGAAGCTGATGGCGATGGAGGCATGGGGAAGTAGTGGGGATACGAATAGCATGTGGGAAAGGACAACTAGTGGCATTACGGAAGCACAATGTTTGTCATAGTATTAGCCTTATACATGTAGTGTCCTTCTTTTGATATCTGTTAGTATTTTATATCTAATGTATTTTAGTTACTGCATTATTCGATGTTGATACTATTCTTTCTTTTTTGAATGTTCTGTATTGCTTTTCATATTGGTTGACATGTTTTCTTCACTGGCATGTTTTCTTTTTTCATAACTATTGTGATTTACTGCAATTAAGTTGAGGTCTTTCAAGAATAATCTTTCTATCTCAATGAAATAGGGGTAAGGTCTGCGTACACTCTACCTTCTCCAGACCTCGCTTGTGGGATTACACTGGGTATGTGTTGTTGTTTAAGGATAGAATCACCATCTCACAGTTTAAGTGTCTGACCAACTCACCTTACTCGAACTCAGGACCTTTGTAGGATCTGATACCATGTTGAAGTGTATGATCATCTCGTACAAAGCTTTAACCTAAACTTAATTATATTGTATTTCAACACTCACCCATAGCTCATCTACCAAACTGAATAATCAAAATGATGCCCACATGAATATAAGTAAACGAACCCTCAAAATAATGCTGAAAGTCTTTGTTTTGATGTTTCTTCAGTCGAGATTTACTTTGATTTTTGAACATACATAAGGAGGAAAGCAGTTCTCAGAATTTAAGTTCCCTGTAAAAAGAGACTTGTTAATGATTCTCACCTGGATTTAATATGCTAGTTAAGACCATTGTGATTTTTGCTTTCAGTATTTGTTTTGATGATAAACAGGAGTTCTAAAACTTGAAGAAAAAGGAACCTCTACAGCAGTTTCACACCAATCACTACGGCCCAATGTTTAATTTCTGTAACATTACGACAATGCCCTCCCATTTAGCAAAAACAATGATCCTATTACAAATATTTTTTGTCAGTATTGAAGCAAAACCTATCCTATAAATAGACCAATTTAAAGAGAGATAACTTAAACTAGAAAGGATGCTAGTTCAAAAATATTTATGAGGTCTACGTACATTTTACCTCCCAGACCCCACTTATGGCCTGTAACTGAAAATAATAAAATTGTATTCAAATTTGTATACCACAAAGAAGTTTCAGCAACTGCTATGATGTAAACTACCTAGTAAAATTACCTGTTTCAACAACTGTCGACCATTGATTTTGGATAAGATTTTTAAAATTTATCTTGAAATATCTGTTTGGCCATGAAATTTGACCTTCAAATATTTTCAAGTTCTCATAGACTGGTTCTGGAAGGAATTTCATTTTCTACTGACAAAATTTCAAACTTTTTCCTAGTAAAACTAAACTTTAAATCAAATTCCCAAAGTGATGAGTCGTTTACTATCAACAAATCAATTGAGAAGTGAAGAAACTTACCGATCGATTCCGAACTTGTCTAAGCCTCCGGCGTCATGTTCCCAAATCCAAGGAGCTCATTTTCCAGTGAACAAGAGATTGGGCGAGTTTAGCAATTCTATTCATAAAAAACTCATGCAGTAATTTTTGCGAAATTGGACGAGCAAGTCTTCCCCCTATTCTTAATCCCACTTCTTATGTCTGTCAACAAGAGCCCAACCCCTGGTTCAATCGATAAATAGGCCGAAAACATATTTCTCGACAAATGAACAGACCTTTCCTTTTGCCAACAAAGCGGTCGCCCTTCAAGATAGAGGCTTCCGTCATCGTTAGAATCCCGGGGCGGGGCATATTACATAAAGAAAGGAGACTTATTTCAAAGTGGTTCAGGTAGCTCAGCTGGACTGAAAATCCTTGTGTGGTTCGAAAGATAGAGAGTTGATGAGGAGGAAATTGAGAGTAATTTCCTTCTCAAGAAGAGGGCGTATGACCGCCCTCGAGGAGGACCCCTTCTAATGGCATGGTGTTTTCAAAGTCGTTTTTGGAGCGAGTTGTGTAGCAGGGCATACCCAAAAAATGCATTGGAGCACCAGTAAAAGATGTAGATCAATAGGGCATATGCTTTAGAATTTGGGGCGTATGTCCGAGTATAAAATATTTCTTCGGATATATTAAAATATTTTTATCATAGATTATATTTTTATTAGAAATTTAATTATATTTTTTGCTATCATATTTTCAACTTTAATATTATAGTCGCTTCTTCAAAAATATATAGATTAAAGAAAGTAAAAATTTTACAAATCTCATACAGTATAAGACTAATTTCTTTTTAAGCCAACTTTTTACTAAATTATTTAAAATCTCATATTTATTAGGCATGTTGATACCTTAATAAGCGATTGATAATGTCGAAAAAAGAAGGAATGAAACCAATTAGTTACGCTAAAAATGGGGTTATACAATTTGCCTCTATTTCATCAAATAAAGGCTCATATGGGCTTTCAGAATTTTTGGGCTTTAATTCATTTAAGTGAATCGCAAGTTGGGCCAGTGGATTTGGGCCCAACCTTTTAAATTCTTTTTTGTTCTCTTGTTCCAGACCACGTGCGGTTGTGTTGCATTCAAAAACTTTTGAAGGCCCAACGTGGTAGTTGTTTTCACCAGCTCGCAAGAGTGTGGGCTTCACTGCATCTCCCTTGGGTATTAATTGTTGGGTCGAAACAAAACCTTTTTTTTTACCAACGATAACCAACCCTTTTTCTCCGACGGAGAATCTCATCGGTGTCTCATTCCACACTTGAATAATATACCCAAAACCCTCAAAACTATTTTCAGCTTCTTCATAATGACGTTTCCGCCATTTCTGACAAGAATTCGAGCCCATTTTAGGTGATTTCAAAGTTCTATTTCCTCCTCTGTTTTCACCCATTTGCCACAAAAATCACTTACCCCTCTGAAAATATTTTGTGACCAAAGATGCAATGGGAGATCCACCAATCTGATCCAAGAATGGTCTACATCTGCTCTAGACTGAATTGCACCCACTGTCGGAGACCACCATTGTAGTTGTATGCACTGATTCATCCAAAGACATCTTTTTATATGTACGTGTGCAGCAGTTGTAATGGAAGAGAACTCAAAAAGGAAAAGATTATGCCCTATCTCATAGATATTAATGCCATAAGCTTGATTTCAGTTTTTACTCACCCATCTACACACATCCGAGAGGGTTGGAATCTTAGATTCATTTGCTAGAAAGCTTCCAACAAGACTTCTGGCTAAGAGCTCATTGCGAGTTTGATTTGAGTTTCTGTCTATGAAAATGGTGCTCTCTCGCTCTTTTGTGCTACCAGTATTGATCATTTTAGAAGTCTATTTGCTCTTCCTGACAGTTTTTGCATAGGAGATTTCTTTATCAACCCTTTTGTAATTCTTGCTAGTTATCTTGTTGGTTTTGTAATAAATAAAATTTTCAATCTTTGTGTCCAAGTCCTACCAACCAGCATTGAATGTGATTTTAAGGACTATTAAAACTGCTCTGTTCTTTCCTTGTACAGTAATAATGTTTATATATCTACCCTTCTTGTTAAAGTTTCTAGCACAGAAGACTTGTGAAACATGCTTTTGTCTTTTCCATCTTCTAACTAAATTTACTTTCACCTTTGATGCTTCTTTGAGAATCATACAATTCCATTCCATTATTTGTTGACTAAAGCTTGCTCTCCACATCATGCTTTTTCCTCTCTCAGTCTAGTCGTACCACGTCTCTACATGAGCTACGTCTTTTGCTATGTCATAAGACTTGAAACCCATCGCGAAAAAGATCATGTCTTCCTCCACGATTTGTTAAAAAAAGCAAAAAGACAAGGATAAAATGAAGAAGGAAAATAAAGTGGATTCCGGTGATGGAAGACCATCGAAAGGGAGTTTTATCCTCCTCTAGTAGGAGAGAGAAAGGTTTATAGGAAAGCGCGCGTGGGAGAAAGTTTTTTAAAATAGAGGCTTAATAATAAATTGTTCTTCATTCGAGGACGAATGATCCCAAGGGAGAGATAATGTAACACTCGTAATTCATTTCACCTAGTTTGTTATAAATGCCTAGGAGAAACTAAGAAAAATCACTAGGAGAAATCACGAAGGGTCATCTACGGCCCGTAGATGGTACCTCGTAGATTGCCCATGTGACTTAAAAAAAAATTCTAAGTCTAAGGCTCATGTACGAGACCTTATATGGACCATACATCATTCTATGACTCGTAAAATTGGTTTCATGGTTTGTACGAGACCTTAAATGGACCGTACATCATTCTATGACTCATAAAATTGGTTTCATGGTTTGGTGATTCAAGGACCAAGATTTCTTAACCTTGAACGATGAGTTACCAGGACGACTCATCATTTGGTTTACGATCCATAAATCAAGTTTCATAGATTGAAGTTTCAAAAATCAAGATTTTTTAACCTTGAACGATGAGTTACCACGACGACCCATGGATTGTTTTACTGCCCATAGGAAAGGTTCGTAGAACCTCAGACCCAATTTCCAAAAACTTACGAGAGGACAATTACGGCCTGTAAGTGGAATCACGGCCCATAGACGGGATCTTGTAGTTCCGGACGACAGTTTTAAAAGGGTTATTTTTTACTTTTCCTATCTTTTTAATTAAAACTCATGACGTTTTGGACTTATTTTGGACCCTTTATCAGTACCCTAAGGGTATTATTGATTATTCTACACTTAGAAATCCTAGGAGCATTGAGAAGAGGAGAAAACAAGGGTTCCAGGCACGCGAGCGGAGATTGTCCAAGAATTGATTGTTCTCTAAATTCTAGGTATGTAAGGCTACTTAAAGTGTTGGACTGAGTTCGTCCACATGCCCCTTCGTCTACTTGAGTAGAGTTTATGTGTAAGAGTTGAGTATTGAAAATTCAATGATCCTAATCTTCAAGTTGTTTGCATGTATTCTGAGTTTTCATGCATAATTATGAATGAACTGATGAGTTGCTTACTAGTTATATGAAATTTGAGTATTAAATTCCATTTGACATCTTATATAACCCTTGTTGCATTGACCGAATTGAGATCATGACTGTGATTGTCTGAGTTGAGTAACCTGAGCATGATTATGCATGAGGAGTATAGTACTTGTATACATGCATGCATATTTAATGAGATTTTTTCGTGCTTTATGTGATGGGCATATTGAGTGGAGTCTAAATGATCGTTTGAGTTTGAGTTTAAGTCTTGATTGCATGTCTGATTGATGATCTGATTGATTGAGTTGTTGAGTAACAGAGTTGAGCTTGATTGGAGAAAATATAACGAGATGAGATTGAGTTGATTCAACTAAGCATGTTTTAGTCTTGGGAGGAGTATTGAGCATCGATATGGGAGCGAGTAGTTAACCACTCTAACCCATAAACTACGTTGTCAGTGTATGATATTTGCACCGTTAATTCAGGCAACTCATATCCCAAAAAGATGGACATTTATATTGGATCCGAGAGAGTTTGATCGTCCCTTACCTTGGCAAGTATTGGACAGACATGGCAACAATGTCGCCTTCATTGTGCATTACCAAACTAAAGGTGGTGGGATTGGATGTTGGTTAAGAGAAACTCCTAAGCAACACTTGTTTAAGCATCTGATGTTTTAAACGAATTACATAACACTGAGCCTATTTTCAAAGCATGGGTTTATTTTTAACTTGCATATTCATTGAGTTGAGTTGTGAATTGTTGAGTTGATTGCTAAGCGAGTCGATTGATTGACGTCTAAGCTTTATTTGTTACTTTGGTGATTCTTACATATTAGTATATTTCATGTACTGACGTCCTTTTGGGCATGTATCATTAATGATGCAGATACAAGTGATAGGGGACTTCAGAAGGTGCATCGTTGAGGTCCAGCTTCTTGCTTTCAGATTTGTGAGCCCTCCTTGCCATTCAGAGGATGCTTTTTTTCCTTTCATTTAGTATCTTTATTTCTTTTGATTAGGGTAGTCATGACCTGTCATGGTACCATCAAGATAGTTTAGATAGATGCTTCATAGAGTAGATTTGGGATTGTTGATATGGATATTATTTGACTAGTTTCTTTCATACTAGTCTTGACTTATTGAGTTAGAATATTAATCTTTACTATTGATAGTCCTTACTTGAGTATTCTTCCGCTATTTATAAGTATGATGTGATGATGAGGCCAGGTAATTCTCTTGGGTAATTAGCAATGGTTCTTCAAGTGTCGGTTACGTCAAGGATACCCGCCCGGAACGTGATAGTTGTTAAGCGTATGCGAAGGGGTTTGACTTAGTGAGCAGACAATATTTGATAAAATAAATTTTTATATATTGATTTATGACAATACTAAAGAAGGGGATAAGCTATTGTGGGATTTAGTTTTTCGATTTTATCACTTAAACATATGTATGTTCTCTTATATGCTCTTCCATGATCTTGAAGTTATTAGAAACTACATAAATGTAAAAGTCACCATTTGCGACCTCCTTTTATTTTTGGTTGGCAATTTAGCTTCTCTACAACTTTTTCACCCTGTGGTCGGATTCTTCCTCAGACCTTGCGTATAACAGGAATTTTAGTGCATTCGGCTGCTTCTTTCTTTTTTTTTTCTTTTTCAGTTGAAGCATTTCCTGTGGATGATACAAGCAAATATTGATCTTCACATCCTGTAAGGTAAATTATTGAACTCCACAAGAAAAAACATGTGAGGTGGTCACTGTAATTGAAACACCTCCAATGAAGATAGTTGATATTGTTAGATATGTTATGACATTTTGTGGTCTGCATTGCCTCAAACATTATTTGAGCTCTTTATTTCAGTAAAGAATTAAAGAGGTTCTACAAGAACTAAAGCAAGTTCAAGAAGGAGGCCATTATATATGAGGTGGTACTACAAATATGAGATTGATGAATAAAAAAGAGGTCCAAATGCAGACTATTGATCTTAATCTAAACAATGTTTTGACTCATGAAATTGTCTTATACACTTAATAGAATACAAGTATCCAATTATGCATATATAGTATATAGACTATTGATTATTGTTTATGTAAACTTCAATATTATGAGTATTGATGTAAGACTGGAACGTAATTGATACAAGTATCTATGCATCCAAAAATGTCATGTTCTATTCATGTTAGTGCAGAGACATTTGGCTACATGTAATTATATTGCCAATCTAGTACAATGATAAGAATGTATACAATGTAGCACATATATAGAATACGTCATTTCTACACTAAATACATATTCATATTATAAATAAAAAATAATACATTATATATTTTTTAATACCCAATAGTTTACTCCTATTAGTTTAACCGAAGGCCAAACACATAAAAGGGTCCTTAAACTTGTCACAACTTTTTATTTTGACACTAAACTATGGCTTGCTCCAAGTAAATACATTTCAACATTATTAAAAGTAACCATTTCAACACAAATAAGTGACGGGGTAGATTGTTCACATCACACTCTCTCTAAGAGAATGAAAGCAAAAAAAGTAGTATTTATTTATTTTTTTAAAAATTCTTTTATTTCTAGCCAACATCAATACCATCACTCTTGACCTGCGAGACTCTGGACCCATTGAAGCAAAAAAATAAAAAAAAATTATTGAAAGATTTTAAAATTTTATTTAGGGATCAAATTTCACACAACTAAAACATATAATGTCATATTGTGTAAAATATAATCTCCCCACTTTGTTGATTCCTTGGACAGAAGTGTCTAAATGGAATAACAAAAATAGAGTTTGAAGCATTAAAATGGAACAAGATTAAGTTGAAATGCCAAAGTAAAATTTAGTGGTACATTTAAGAATTTGTATGTATGTATATATATATTTGGCTTTAACAAAATGATTACTTATTTATGTATATTCATATACATCAAAATCATACAATATATATCACGTAATGTATACATGTATAATATCACATATAAGAAAGTGAGTTACTTTAGATTTCGCCCCTATTAGTAGAATATTTTTTTAAGTATGTCAAGTGTAGAGTGATTTAAGGGTGAGTTATGAATCCTGTCGGGCCAATTCATATTTTTTTTAAATATCTATTTTTATAATTTGAAATATCGATATGAAAATCCATAAGGTAAATATTATGTAGTGTTATCTTACAAGAAAATGATCTTTATGGGACAATTTTTGTATAAAACTAGGTAACATTTGACATGATACTACAGATTGAACCAAATTAAGATATTAAATAGTAAATGAATAATAATATAATCAATTAAATAGAAATATTAACTTATAATATTTATATATTATGATTTTAGTACACTTTGAGTTTGAATTCCTTTTATTATTTACTTGATTTTAGTTTTATATTTTATGTTTTATTATTCTCTTATTTGGGCTAAGAGTGAGGTCTGCCCAAATTGCATTGCACAAGCTCCACGGCCGACGAATTTATTCAGATTGGGCTAAGAATTTGATTTTTAAATGGGCTTCAAAAATTTTAATTCGAGAAAAATTTACATATATATATATAAAAAAGTAAAATGTTTACAAAAAAAGTAACTTATGTTTTATTTACATAAAAAATAGCCTAAAATTATCGAAACTATACATGACTATACAATATGGTTTGTCAAAAGTTA
>JBCEWC010008256.1:0-20233 GCA_038996855.1 Solanum aculeatissimum | reverse complement strand
TAAGGGACCAAAAGGGGGCTTAGGGAAATGTTAAATCACGAAAATACCATTAATAAACTAGAACTTTTCACTGAACACAGCACCTAAATGTCAACTACAGTGCCGACAAGCTGCCACACGGTCCGTTCAAATGACCGTTTACCCTTCCTTAGCCAATTCTTCAACGCGAACTCTCGGAGGACTTTCTGTTACACTTCACGAACCACTAAACGGTCCGTTCAAGGTGAGACGTATAGTTAAAGGCACCTTCCAGCCTTACTTAACCTCAAAATCCTTATCCAATCCTTGTCCTAGCCACTGTCCACCTTCACGGGACAGTGGACGGCCCGTCAACACTCACACGAGCCGTTTAAGGTTTCATGAGATTGGACTTAGCTTAGGTGTGGTTCCAGGCCACCCCAAGCTCACTGTGACACCCCAAAGGACCCTATATGGACCGTGCAAAGTTTCACGGTCCGTGAAACTTTCCTTGGCCATTTGTCTGAGCCTATCTCCAATGGCTTCTGAATTTTAGACAGTTTCACTGTTTGGGCCATATCTCCCTCATCCGAAATCTAAATTAAGTGAAACCACTTGTGTTACAAAGCTAACACAAAGCGCTTCAAATTTATATATGGTAGCTTACATGGTTCTTCCCACATAAAATGTTCTGACTGTTTGAAGTACACTGCTGAAACTTTCTCTCTAGGCCACTAACAAGCCCAATTTGCATTCGGCCACTTAAAATCAACCCGTGGCCACCAAAACTCAACCATGGCTTGTATTACATCCTATAATTCCAATCATAAGTAGATTTCAAAATTTTTCGGGTTGTTACGCTATGCTATTAGGTTCTTTCCATTCTAAATGGTCCTAATCTTTCACTCTTATATTTTATGACATGATATGCATACATGTGCATTAAAATGATTTAAAAAATATTTTGACATGAGTTTTAATGATTTTATGGTTTTAAAATAATGAATTATGCATTGTGTCTTCAAGTTGAAATGTTCCATGTTTAAGTCAAGCCTTTCAAGCCATTTTCTAGCACATTCGAGGATGAATGTTCCCAAGGGGGAGATGATGTAAGGACACAAAATTCATGAGACTTTATTGATTCTTAAAATCAAGTTTTATGGAGGTGTGTGACCTATGGGGTACTTGTGTATGGCTTTTTGTGGCTTCAAAAAGGATTTTAGGCTTGGTGTCCTTCCAAGGCACCTATCACGAGCCGTAGTCCTCACCATTGGCCATGGAAGGGGCCCTTGGTAAAATCCCCAACTATGAAGTTTATGATATGGGCTAAGACCCAACTATGTTATGACTATGTTTTCAAGTAATTATCGGTATGACAAGAGTGTGATCATATTATGTCTATGATATGGCTCTTTGAGCAATTATGGGTGTTTACACCAACAAGTATGAGTAAGAAGGAGCTATTCCTAAGCATAAAAGTATGACATGAAGTATGATTTGGTTTTTTAGCCCAAGTTTGCATGATTATGAAGTATGTTTGGCTTTTAAGCCTAAGTATGCATGAAAATGATTTGAAAGACTTAAGCCTCTTTTCCAAGCATGTTATGTAAGTATTCTTGTGGGATGATGACTTACCACTGAATAAGATTAGAAGTGGAGAGGACTAACCCCAAGGGTCCCTACTCCTTTCCCATAACTATGTGCCTAACATAGGTTCATGTATGCCACTTTTTAGGGATGATTATATATGGATCTACCTTTGGCAAGAATGTTACCTCTTTATTCATTGTAGGAATGACGATGGAGTTCCAAGTTATAGCTCACTTGGTCTTATGTCAGTTGAGGTCTCATCCCCACTATGTTATGTATACTACAACATTCATGCATTATGGATTTCATGGCATATTGATATTATATTCCTTCCTATAGACTTCTTTGTATATATGTGTCCTTGTCATCTAATATTGATTTGCTGGATTACGTGTTCATAAGCATTTTCATGTACGCGTACTTAGTACATTCAAACTTACTAATGCATACTCTTTTGCCTACATGATCTAACCATGTAGGGAGTGGAGACTATTATCTTCCACCTATTGATGACTACCTTGATCGACAAAGATGTGGGGAGTCCTATCATCTAACGACAAGTTACCTTCTATCTATCTTTTATATTATGATGATTTAGCCTTTATATTGAAGGTAAGCCCAGGACATATCTTGGCCCCCTTCCTATTCTATATTAGAGGCATTGTTGAACATCATGAAGTCTTTTGTACAAGTAAGCTATGTGTATGCTTTAGATGCTATGGTTACATATTATGAATGGATGACTTAAGTATGATGTGATGATGTTGGAAGTCCTAAGTCCCTTTTATCCCATAATAAGATCATACTTACTTGTCCTTTAGTTTTATGTGCTATGTGTTATGTGAATCCATATAAATCTCTATCCCTATGACATACCCATAGCATGAGTCATACCTACCTGCCATGTAGAACTATGTACTTAATATATAACTATGTGCTTCATAACCGATGATATGCGTATGTATTATATGAGGCTTGTTTGGGGGCTCTCGAGTTCCCATTTGTTATGGCACTCCTAGTCCTTAGGCTCATGTCATAAAAAGTTTAGTATCAGAGCAATAAGGTTTTAAAATGATCCTTGGGGTCTAACATGTCGTGTTGAGTAAAGTCCTATTCATGGGTGTAAAGTGCACTATACCTATGAGTGGGAGGCTATGATGACATTTTAGGAATTGTCTCACTTCTTCATTTCTTATGTCATGATATGGACCGTGTACTAAGACTTCTTAACTCTGATGATGTCCTTGATACTCTTTCAAAATATTCCTCTAAGAAGAGCTCCCGTACCAAGACCGGCCCCTATTGCGAGGGAGCAAGTCCCTCAAGATCCCATTGAGGAGTTGATTACTCCAAATGAGATTCATACTACACTTCTAATGCTAGCTCAAGCAATGGACAACCTGGATGGGCATGTCAATCCTCCTCCTCAAGTCCAAACTCTGGCTGCCAGAGTAAGAGATTTCACCTAGATAAATCCTTCGAATTCTATTGTTGAAAGGTTGATGAGGATTTCCAAGAATTTATTGATGAACTCTCTAAGGTGTTAACTATATAGGGGTGACTTCAGAGGAAAAAGTTGAATTAGCTATTTATCAGTTGAAAGATGTGGCTCAAGTGTGGTATACTCAATGGTTAATGGAGAGGGTTGCTGATAATGGGGTTGGATGGGAAGAGATTAAGTTTGCTTTACTGGACTATTTCTTCCCACTTGAGCTTAGACAGGCCAAGATGACAGAATTTATCAATCTCAAGTAGGGTGATATGAGTGTAAGGGATTATTCCCTAAAGTTCATACATCTTTCAAAGTATGCTCATATGCTAGTGGTTGACCCCTGTGCAAAAATGCAACAAGTTTATTTTTGGGATCTTTTATTTAGTTATGAAAGAGTGTTGTACGGTTATGCTTATTCAAGATCTGGACATTTCCAGGCTTGTGACTTATGCTGAATAGATTGAGAGAGAGTAAAAAGGAGGGTCAATGATTCTAAGAGAGCCCCTTATAATGGTGGGTTCTCCAACTCTAGGAGTGGTGGTAGAAATGGTCACTTCCAATAGGGCCAAGGGTCAAATGGAAAGCCCGCCAATGTTAGGGTGCCTCCTCCTAAGGCACTAGCTGGATGTTAAAACCTAGACTTTTGAGAAACTTATCTATTCTTAACTCACTGGTTTCCAACTCGTCTTAAGTGGTTATGAATATTTTGGGTCTCACTTTTCAAGTCTTGAACAAAGGAACTCATTCAGGTAAGTTTTGATTGGTGGAAGGACTTACTTTAAATGGCCATATCTCTTAGCACGGGATAACCTGGGTGGTCCATGACCTATTAATTAAATTTGTTTGAGTTGTATTTCCAACCAAATAGTTTCACTCAATTCGGAGTTTGGATCATGAAGGTATGTCCTTTTTCTTAAAGGTTTCCTGTTCAGGAAATTTTCTGGAATTTGGTTAAGGCATGGCACCACGGGACCCTATAGGGTCGTGAGGCCTTATACGGTCCGTGTGAGGGTATCGTGGTCCTCAATACGAGGTGTAATGAAGTGTTTTGTGAAGTTCTTGACCAAGGATTGGTTCTAAGTATAAGGTTACCATTCCGAAACTTGTGTCAAGTTGATGGGAGGCCTAGACGGCCCGTGAAGCCTTCGACAGTTCATGTGGCCCTTGTGCAAGTCTTGCCTAAGTTTTTGGCCAAGTGAAGACTCACGTACCAGTACACGGTCTGTGTACCACTGCATGGTCTGTGTGGTGGGTTTTGAGATGACCCTTGGCAATATTTTTCTATTCGTTTCATTAATGGTTTCTTGTAATTTTAATTATTTCCTAAGGTCATTTTGGACATCCTATGCTCTCCTAAGCCTCTAATTTGAAATATATGCATTCACCCTCATTCAAAATTTATTCAAACACTTAGAAATTCTTCATCACTCTCTTAAGAACTCCTTCAAGGCTCTTGTGGGGTTTGACTTCAGAATTAAGGGAAGACTCTCCTTCTTCACCAAATTTTCTTATTTCTTCTTGGCTAACAAAGGTATATGGGAATTTATTCATCTCTCCTCTCAACCATGAAGACCCTAAATCTCTTTTACTCTTTAATTTATGAAATTTATGCTTATGTTAATTATGGGTCTTTTGGATTATTATTTATTTGATTAAATTGAGTTGTAGGCTATGTTTAATTGATATTTTTAAAGTGAATTAAGCCCCAACATGTTGAATTGCATGGACATTATGAGGATTTGATTATACATTGTCCCTTGAAAGCTTGATTTAAGCATGGGGTAATCTAAATTGTGATTTAAATGGGAATTTACTTATGGATTTTACTTGAATTTAATATTATATTGTTGATTTAAGTTGGAATCTCTATTGCCCATGCATACTTCTCATCACCCATGGCATATGCATACTTGAAACTTGATTTTGATGAAACATTTGATATGGGCTTAATCCAACCTTGACTAGACTTGATCTTGAACGACATGGGATATGAATAGAATGTGATCACATCTTATCTTGGCTTGGCTCATTGAGCAACCTTAGGTGTTTACACTATCTTTTACTTGTCTTGAATGAGCTACACCTATGCATTGATCCTTGAACTTAAGACTTGAACTCTTGTTTGGCTTTTTAGCCTAAATATGAAAGGACTTGAACTATGATTTAGATTTTGAGCCCAACTTTGCATTGTATTGATTTGAAAGACAAACCTCCATTTAAAAGCTTGTATATGCATATGTATTCCCATGGATTTTGACTTATCATCGAAGGGGTTGGATGTCGGGGGGAACTATCTCTAAGGGTTCCTACTCCTTTCCCATAAGCATGTGCCAACATGGGATTCTCCCTTCTAGGGATTGACTTGTATTTCCCTTTTTTGGGTTGACTTGGGATCTACCTGGAAAGTAGTCCATTTCCAAGTAGTAGCTCACTTGTTTTATGTTGTGTCGGTTGAGGTCACATCCCTACTATAACTATGATATTTTTACATTCATGCATCATGCATTTCACGACATATTGATATTATGTTCTTTCTTGTATATTTCCTTATATATATGTGCCCTTGTCATATTGCATTGAAAGGTGAACTTTATTATATACATATGCATACTCTTTTGTCTACATGATCTAATAATGTAGGGAACGGAGATGATATCTATCCACCTTTGGATGGTTAGCTTGGTGATCTTGGATTATTTCTAGTGGTGAGCCCTTTATTCCAAGGGCAAGACCCACCATCCTCTACCTTATGTTACGTTATTTCTTTTCTATCTTATGACTTGAGGGTGAGCCCAGCACATGCCATGGCCCCCGCCTTATCTTATATAGAGGCATTGTTGGATATATCAAATTCTACTGTACACTTATATTATATGCTTGTTTGAGTGTTATGGCTATTTATTATGCTTTGACTATGATTATATTATGCTTGTGATGATGATCAGAGTCATAAGACCCATCTTGTCCCTATAGCGTGAGTCATACTTACTCACCCCTTAGTTCTTATGTGTTATGTGAATACATGCAACTCCCTACCCCTATGACATCCACATAGCTTGAGTCCAAAGTCCCGTGACTCTTATAATTATGTGTTTTACGTGTTATTTATGTGCTTCCAAACCAATGATGTATAAATGTATGCTTCGAGGCTAGTTTGGGGACCCTTAGATTACCATTTTCCATGTCACTCCTAGGCCCTAGGCTTGGGTCATGACACTGGAGGTGGACCATTGCCTCCTTGATGTGATAGGTATGGAAAGAATCACCTCGGGAAGTGCTTGTGGGGTTTGGGTGCTTGCTTTGGATGTTGTGAGATAGGCCATAAGCTTGCTTATTGCCCAAAAGCACCTAGGAAAGGTCAGGAAGCTCAGAGTGATCAAGGCAAGTTGAAGGTCCAACAAGATGGTACTCCCAAGGGCAATAGGTTTTATGCCTTGCTTGCTCGATAAGAGGTAGAGGAGACTCTGTAAGTGGTGACTAATATGTTAAAAATCTTTAATATTGATGCTTATGTGTTGCTTGATCCGAGTACAAGTTTATCTTTTGTGACTTCTCTTTTGGCTGTTAAACTTGGTTTGAGTCCTTAAATTTTGAGGGAGCCTTTCTTAGTTTATACTCCCGTGGGAGATTCTATTGTTACCCAAAGAGTTTATTTAGGTTGTCCTGTCTCTATCTTGCATAGAGTCCTTCCTTATGGTCTTGTAGAACTTGAGATGTTTGAATTTGAAATTATTCTTGGGATGGATTAGTTGTATGCTTCATATGCCTTTATTGACTGTAGAACTAGGAAAGTTAAGTTTCAGTTTCCGAATGAGCCTGTTCTAAAAGAGAAGGGTAATGATTCCACCTTTGAAGGTTGATTTATTTCCTACCTCAAAGCCTACAAAATGATTTCCTAGGTATGCATCTATCATATTGTGAGGGTTAGGGATGTGGAGTATGACCCACCTACTTTTGAGTCAATTTCGATGGTTATTAAGTTTCTGGATATTTCTCCTAAAGATTTGCCCAGTATTCCTCCTGAAAGGGTAGTGGACTTTGGCGTAGATCTCCTTCCGAATACTCAACCTATTTCCATTCCCCCTTATTGTATGGACCCAGCTGAATTGAAGTAGCTGAATGATCAGTTAAAAGATTTATTGGAGAAAGGGTTTATTAGGTCGAGTATATTGCCTTGGAGTGCTCCCATATTATTTGTGAGGTAGAAGGATGGGTCACTTCGGATGTGTATCGACTATCGACAAAAAGTGACCATCAAGAACAAATACTCATTGCCAAAGATTGATGACTTATTTGATCAACTTCAAGGAGCTATACATTTCTCAAAGATTGACCTTTATTTTGATTATCATCAGTTGAAAGTAAGGGAGTGTTATATTCCCAAAACTTCTTTTTAGACTAGATATGAGCATTTTGAATTTGTGTTGATGTCATTTGCTTTGATTAATGCTCTGATAGTGTTTATAGATATTATAAATCGAGTGTTCAAGCCATTCCTTGATAGTTTTGTGGTTGTCTTCATCGATGATATGTTGATTTACTCTCGAAGTGAGCAAGGGCATATGGATAACTTGAGGTTGGTTCTTCAGACTTTGAGGGAGAAGCAATTGTTTGCCAAGTTCAGTAAATGCGAGTTTTGGTTGGGAGAAGTGGCTTTTCTTGGCCATGTGGCATCCACTGATGGCATTAAGGTTAAATCCAAAGAAGATCGAGGCCATAAAGAATTATCCTAGACCATTGAATCCTTCTGATATTTGAAGTTTTCTTGGGTTGGTTGGTTATTATCAAAGGTTTTTGGAAGGTTTCTCAACCATTGCATCTCCATTGACTATGTTTACTCAAAAGAAGGCTAATTTTGTATGGTCGGATGAGTGTGAGAAGAGTTTTCAGACCTTGAAGGGTCGTCTTACATCGGTTCCTATGTTAACTTTACCAAATGGCTTAGATGGGTTTTTGGTGTATTGTGATGTTTCTCGAATTAGGTTGGGTTGTGTACTTATACAACATAGTAAGCTGATAGCTTATGCATCGAGGCAATTGAAGGTGCATGAAAAAAATTAACTGACTCATGATCTTGAGTTGGCGATTGTGGTATTTGCTTGGAAGATTTGGAGTCATTACTTATATGGGGTTCATATTGATGTTTTCATGGATCACAAGAGTTTTCTATGTGTTCACCAAAAGAGATGTTAATTTGAGGCAATGAAGGTGGTTGAAACTACTTAAGGATTATGACATGAGTGTTCAATACCATCTCGACAAAGTAAATTTGTAGCCGATGCTCTTAGTAGGCTATGTATAGGAAGTATGGCTCATATTGATGAAAGGTAGAAGGAATTAGTAAAGGATGTTCATCATTTAGCTAGATTAGGTGTTAGACTAGCTGACTCTAATGATGGTGGTGTTCTTGTTTAGAATGGGTTGAGTCTTTTGTGGTTGTTGATGTCAAGGCAAAGCAAGACTTAGATCTGTCTTTAGTTGAGCTGAAGAAGTTGGTTGCCAAAAAGAAGATAGAGGTTTTCTCCCAAGGGGGAGATGGTATGCTTCAGTATCAAGAGGTTTTGTGTTCCAGATATTGATGGTCTTAGAATGGATATCTTGAGTGAAGCCCACAACTCTTATTACTATATACATTTGGGATCAACTAAGATGTATCGGGATTTGATGGAAGTGTATTGGTGGCATGGTATGAAGAAAGACATAGCCAAGTTTGTATCTGAGTGTCTTAATTTTCAATAAGTGAAGGTGAAACATCAAAGACCCGGTGGTTTGTCTCAAGATAATGAAACCCCTACTTGGAAGTAGGAAGATGTGAATATGGATTTTATAATTGGTTTACCCCATACCCAGAAGAAATTTGATTCTATATGGGTTATTGTTGATCAGATGACCAAGTCAGCTTATTTCTTATCAGCTAAGACTACTTTCAATGCCGAAGATTATTCAAAGTTGTATATCTGGGAATTGGTTAGATTGTATGGTGTGCCTATGTCTATTACATCGGATTGTGGTACCTAATTTACTTCCCACTTATGGAGAACTTTCCAAAGAGGGTTTGGTACTAAAGTAAAGTTGAGTACTGCTTTTCATCCTCAAAATGATGGGTAAGCCGAAAGGATAATTCAAACTTTGGAGGACATGTTGAGGGCTTATGCTTTGGAATTCTAGGGAAATTGGGATGATCATCTACTGTTTATCGAGTTTGCCTACAATAATAGTTTTCATGCTAGCATTGATATGGCACCATTTGAAGCCTTGTATGGAAGAAGGTGTAGGTCCCTGGTGGGATGGTTCGAGTTGTGTGAGATAGCATTAATAGGGTTGGATTTGATGATAGAGGCCATGAAAAAAGTGAAGTTTATTAGGGAAAGGTTGAAGACGGCTCAAAGTCATCAAAATTCATATTCATATGTTAGAAAGAAAGATCTTGAGTTTCTTATTGGTGATTGGGTCTATGCGAAGGTTTCACCTATGAAAGGTGTAATGCATTTTGGTAAGAAAGGCAAGTTAAGTCCCTGGTATATCGATCCCTATGAGATTGTTGAGCGGATTGGTAATGTGCCCCATAGGTTGGATTTTCCTTCAGACATGAGTTCTATTCATCCAGTGTTTCATGTGTCTATGTTAAGGAAGTTGATTGGTGATCCTAGTTTGATTGTGGATTTGGAAGGTGTTGAGATTAAGGAGAACTTGACTTATGAAAAGGGTGTCAGTTGAAATTTTGGGTAGGAAAGTGAAGTGGCATCACAACAAGGATGTGGCTTCGGTTAAAGTGTTTTGGAGAAATCAACTTGTAGAGAGTGTTACTTGGGATGTAGAGTCAGATATGATAACACGATACCCCTATCTTTTCCAATCTACTCAAGCCTAAGGTATTAGATTCTTTCTACTCCAAGAGGCCCAAATCCTTTCACTCTTATGTTTCATGAAATGGCATGCATATATGTGCATGAAAATGATTCAAAAGATATTTTGACATGAGTTTTGATGATTTTATGATTTTCAAGTAATGAATTATGCATTGTGTCTTCATGTTGAATGTTTAAGTCAAGCCATGTTCTAGCTCATTCGAGGATGAATGTTCCCAAAGAGGAGATGATGTAAAGACCCAGACTTTGAAAAACCTTAACGATGCTTAAAAATTGATTTCAGAAGTTTTTGACCAAGGTGACACCTCATGGTCACCTCTACGAATCGTGGAGGTTGCCTAGGGTCGCCCTTGGCCTTGTGTGTGGCGTGTTGTGGCTCAAGGTGGAGTTCAAGACCAAGTGGCCCTCCACTGAGCCCTTCATGGCTCGTGGTTCTCACCACTGGTTGTGAAAGTAGCTCGTGGTAGGTGCCCTTGGCATAAAAGCAACGGGCCTTGGTACGGTTCGTTAAACCCTACATGGCTCATGTGGGAGTCCCATGATGGTGTTGGTCAGAAATATTTCTAAGAATAGAATCACCATCTCGAAACTTAAATCTTTGTATGGAAGCTTGGTACAGACCATGGATCATCGTACGAACCATTTCACCTTCAGTGGAAACACGGTTGACTAGAAAAACAAATTTGAGGATTATCTCACGGGCACCTATACGGTCCGTGTGCCCTCACACGAGACTCTTGGACACTTTTTAAGGCTTGTTTCATTAATGGTCTTTTTGTAAGTTTGGTTTATTCTAAAGGTCTTTTAGGATTTTAATACCTATCCTAAGCCCTCAAATCAGATTATACTCACTCATTCACTCTGATTTACACTCAAGCTCTAGAATTCAAATCCTAAAACTCTCACTTCAAGTCTTGTCATTGGGGGTTCAAGTTAGGAGCTCAAGAAGGGTCTTCTTATCAAATCAATTTCTTCTAAATTCTTCTAGTTATCTAAGGTATGTGGGATTGATTCATGTTCCTTTCCAACTATGAAGACCCCAAAAGCTTTTACCACTTAATTTATGGATTTTGCGTTAAATTTGAATATAGGTCTTTTAAATTAGTATTGATTTGATTAAATTTAGTTATGGATTGTGTTTAATTGTTGTTTTTAAAGTGAATTAATTCCAATTATGATAATTTACATTGATGTTATGAATGTTTAAATACATGTCCCGTTGATCTTTGAAATTATTATTGATATTCTTATGATTTAAGTATGGATTCATCATATTATGATGCTTAAATATGAATCTTTAATGCCCTTGGTATTCTCTCATCTCTCATGGGATATACATGCATGTGCATTGATTTTCATAAAGTTTTTGATAGACCCAACTATGTTATGACTATGTTTTCAAGCAAGTATGGGTATGACAAGAATGTGATCACATTATGTCTATGATATTTCTCTTTGAGCAATTATTGTTGTTTACACCAACATGTATGAGTATGAAGGATCTATTCTTAAGCATGAAAGTATAACATGAAGTATGATTTGGTTTTTTAGCCCAAGTTTGCATGATTATGAAGTATGTTTGGCTTTTAAGCCTAAGTATGCATGAAAATAATTTGAAAGACTTATGCCTCTTTTCCAAGCATGTATATATGTAAGTATTCTCGTGGGATGATGACTTAGCACCGAATGGGATTAGATGTGGGGAGGACTATCCCCAAGGATCTTTACTCCTTTCCCATAACTATGTGTCTAACATAGGTTCATGTATGACCCTTTTTAGGGATGATTATGTATGGATCTACATTTGGCAAGTAGGTCACCTCTTTATCCATTGTGGGGAAGATGACGGAGTTCCAAGTTATAGCTTCCTTGGTCTTATGTCAGTTGAGGTCCCATCCCTGCTATGTTATATATACTACAGCATTCATGCATCATGGATTTTATGGCATATCGATATTATATTCCTTCCTATATACTTATTTCTATATATATGCCCTTGTCATCTAACATTGATTTGCAAGATTATATGTTCATAAGCATTTGCATGCACGCATACATAGTACATTCAAGCATACTAACGCATACTCTTTTTCCTACATGATTTAACCATGTAGGGACTGGAGACTATCATCTTCCACCTCTTGACAGCTAGCTTGATTGACAAAAAGTTACTTATGGTGAGTCCTATAATCCAAGGACAAGTCACCTTTGATGTGCTGCCAAAATACAACACTTTTAATTCTTATACATTGGGATTTGTGTGTTCTCAAGGCAATGTTAGTAGAGTTGATGTGTATTTTTATTTATTTTGTAGGATTTCAATGTTGGCTTAACTTTTGGCGTAATAGAAAAGTTACAGTTTTAGAGGTATGTGAGACCTTCTACAGGTCGTGGGTCCTTCCACAAGTCGTAGCGGAGGTTTCATTTTTTCTTCTAGTGCAGGGCTGAAAATTGAGTCGCACTCTATGAGAGAGGACCACAAGTCGTGAACAGCATATGATCCATAGAGTGTGATCAGGAAGCAAGGATTAGAAATGTAAGAGTTGCTGAAAAGTGGTACAGACGAGACCTTTCACGGGTCATAGAATTCTCCACGGCCTATGGAAAGGTTTCATGAAAAGCGCCTGCTAGATGTAACTACATTCCACGAGATGCCTTTCACAAGTCGTGAACTACTACATGAGCTGTAAAAGATGTCTGTAAATGATGCAGACACAGTTATTCTATTTTGTTTTTACTTCATATTTTAAGTGCTATAAATAGATTTTTAGAGTTTGTAAAGACATATACAGCAATAGATAGGAAAAAAATGTGAGAGAACAACCTAGGATGAAAAATATAGCTTGATTGTGAACATCGTTTATGTGATTTTACCATAATTGTTTAGTTCAAGTTTGTAATTATATTGAGAAGTTGGATTTGTGTTCATCTATTCTTGTGTGTAAGTACTTTAATTATGTCTTCTTTTTGCATAATTTTTTAAAACACTCCAGGCATACATGGCTAAATCCACAACTAGGGTTATGGGAACCATGACGAACTAACCCAGATAAAATTGGATAACTTGCAAATTCTTAGATGGTGTTAGGATGTATTAGTTAATCTCTTCATTTTAATCGATTTTTAATGGTGTCCAACGTTAGAACTAGCCTAGTATCACTTGCCTGATCAAGGAAGTGAGTAATAGGAAAAGAGTTAATTAACAAGAGTTGATCGATTTCTCTCAAATAATCAATCTAACTAAAATAAGTAAGATTGTACTGGGATAGAGTAAGGGTTAGTAAAGTGACATCACAAAGACGAATCAATTAATGTGATGAAATTTACCTATACGCCGGATCAAGGGTTTAGGAGAACATAGCTTACTGTCCTGCGCCTATACACCAGAAAAGAGTTACAAGTATCCAAGAGCACTTAGTTAGGGAGTCATGGGGAACACATAACCCTAGTTCACTTTTCTCTTGGTTACAAACACGTGCATTTTAGTTTAGATTTTACTTTCACTTGCAAAACCCCCCTCTTTGTGTTTATTTTCCTTTTTTCTGGGAGATAATAGGATTATTTGATTCAATTTACAAGTTATGCTAATATAGAGTCTGCCATATTTTTTGAGAGATCGATCCTAATTATTGTTAGGTTAAATACTTGATAATGACCATTTTAACCTCTAAGTAGAGGTGTGGGCTGAGTGAAATCGAGCAGAATATATTATTATGTTAGAGTTTTAATTATCTATTTGAGGATTATTCTGAGTATTCTTCTGCTGTTGAGTATTGATGTGATGATGAGATCAAGTGGTTCTCCTGGGAATCAACAATGGTTCTTAAAGTTCCGGCCACGCCAAGGGTACCCTCCCGGGGCGTGACATTTTATGGGTTTGGCTGGTTATTACAGGCAGTTCATATAAGATTTCTCTTTTATAGCAGCTCAATTGACCAAGATCACTCAAAAGAATATTCCCCTCCATTGGTCGGATGAGTGTGAGGAGAGATTTCAAAAGCTCAAGACATTATTGACTTCAACTCTGGTTTTGGCCTTACTGGAGGAGGGGGTTAGCTTTACGGTATATTGTGATGCCTTCGGACCTGGTTTGGGTGAAGTTCTAATGCAAAGAGGGAAGGTGATAGCTTATGACTCTAGACAGTTGAAGACTCATGAAAAGAACTATCCCACCTATGACTTTGAGTTAGAAACTCTTGTATTCCTATTGAAGCTATGGAGGCACCACCTTTATAGGGTTCACTATGACATTTTCATCGATCACCGTAGTATACAGTATATATTCAACCAAAAGGATATGAATTTGAGGCAAAGAAGATGGATTGAGCTTCTAAAAGACTATGACCTGACTATATTGTACCACCCAAGAAAGGCCAATATGGTGGCCGATGCTTTGAGTAAAAAGACTTCTAGTATGGGGAGTCTTGCATCCATCTGGGTTGAGGAGAGGCCCTTGGCTTAAGATTTTTAGAGATTAGCTAATGGGTTAGTGAGATTGTAGATTTCTGAGGAGGGTGTTGTGCTTACTTGTGTTGAGGCTTGTTCTTCATTAATGGATCAGATTAGGAGTCACCAGTTTGAAGATGAGAGGCTATGCTAGATTCATGACAAAGTGGTTAGAGGGGAGGCTAAGGAAGACAAGCTTGATTCCAAAGGTGATTTGAGGATTGGGGGTAGAATTTGTGTGCCTAAGATGGGTAATTTGATCAAATTGATTCTTAAGGAAACCCATTGTGCTAGATATTCTACTCATTTGGGGATCCCTAAGATGTACCATGATTTGAGCCAGGATTACTGGTGGTGTGGTATGAAAAGGAAGCTAGGCTCTTAACATGTCAGCAGGTCAAGTGTGATCACTTGAGGCCAGGTGGAGAGCTTTAGAGGATGTCCATTCCTGAGTGGAAATAGGAATGCATTACCATGGACTTTATAGTTGGCTTACCTCTTATAGTTGAAGGGTTTGACTTTATTTGGGTAGTAGTGGATCGTTGGACCAAATCCACTCACTTCATTCCTATTAAGGTGAGGTTCATAACTGAGAAGTTGACAAAAATTTACATCAGTCAGATAGTGAGACTTCATGGGGTCCCAGTGTCTGTTGTATCAGATTGAGGCTCGTTGTTTATATCTCATTTCTGGAAGGCCTTACAACATAGCCTGGGTACCAAACTAGATTTGAGTACAACTTTTCATCCCTAGGAAGATGGGCAGTCAGAGAGAACTATTCAGGTACTTGAGGATATGCTTAGAGCTTGTGTAGTTGATTTTGGTGCCAACTGGGATCCATATTTGACTTTGGCAGAGTTTTCTTATACTAACAGTTATCATTCCAACATTTAGATGCACCCTTTTGAGGCATTATATGGGCAGACATGTAGATCACCCATAGGTAAGTTTGATTCTATTGTAGTTTATAGCCTTCACACTAATTTTCTTAGAGATGCCATAGAGCAGGTTCATTTGATTTATAGTAGATTATTGACAGCCTAGAGTCGACAAAAGAGTTATGCTGATAGATGGGTTCAACCATTGGATTTCATAGATAGAGATCGGGTTTGGTTGAGGATTTCACCCATGAAGGGAGTTATGCGATTTTGGAAGAAGGGAAAGCTCAACCCTAGGTATATTGGCCCTTTGGATATTCTTGAGCGTATGGGAGAAGTGGCTTATAGACTTGTCTTTCCAACTAGTTTGTCCATGGTTAACCCTGTGTTTCATGTGTCTATGTTGAGGCGTTATGTTCCTGATGATTCTCATCTGCTATCCCTTGATTCGGTGGAGTTGAGTCCGGATCTGACTTATGAGGAGAAGCCTGTGACTATCTTGGATAGGCAAGTTAGAAAGTTGAGGACCAAAGAGATTGCTTCAATGAAAGTTCATGGGGGCCACCAACCCATGAGTGAGGCTACTTGGAAGATAGAGTCTAATATGCGGGCTCGATACCCTCATTATTTTGATACTTCAGGTATGTTCCCTTACCTTATGTTTGAGGATAAACATTATTTTTAGTGGTGGATGATGTAATAACCCAGAAGGTCATTTTTGGAAATTTCAGCTAAGTTACTATTTTGCCCCCTCTGGAAGTTTCTTCAAGTCATTTTTGGGTGACTTGATAAGTCAGATTTCAAAAATCTTGTAAAACTTTAGAGTTTCTCAAAAGAAAGAGTTTTTAAAGGCTTAAGTTTGAAAATTTTCAGTTTCAAAGTCATTTTGAGTTTCAACTGTTGGAATTTGATTCTATCAATTTCATTAGCTCCGGAATGTTGAAATTAATCTATGAGAACTTGCATAACTGAATTCAAAGTTAAAAGAAGGTTTTTGGACCTAAAGTTGTGTTTTTAGTTATTTTCGGAGCTAAAGTTTGACTTTGGTCAATATTCGGAGTTCGGAAGCTCAGATTGAAATTCTGATAATTCTAGTAGTTTTGTATGGTGAAACTAATGCTAGAAATGGTCTAATCATATTTTTTGGAACCTTTGAGGGCAATTTTGATATTTTGAGTTTTAAATTAGTTTAATTGAGATGCATTGGTAATTGTGTTGTAGAGGCTTCAAAATCAAATTTTAGTTATTCAACTGAGTCCGGATCGCTATTTGTGATATGAATACATTTTTGATTTATGAAATTTTGAGTCCAAATGAATTTCGACGTCCGAGTTAACAATTATTTTTTAGTTGTATATTGCTAGTTTCGGGTGCAGGCCCCTTTACTCTCTATGATTGCGGATAAGGGCATGCATTCACGAAGCTTCATGCGCCTAGGCCTCCGCATTCGTGGAGGCAAGGTCCACATTCGTGGAGCTTTGGGCAGTCTCCTCTCCGCATTCACGGATAATTCTTCTCATTCACGAAGCTCTGAATAGCTGAAACAATGTCTTAATTTTAAAGATGTATTTTAGACCCATTTCCTCTATTTTTAATATTCCAAGCTTTGTTTGAGAGCGATATTTCAAGGGTTTTCAAGTAAATCAATTGGGTAACTATTTTGTAACCTATTTCATTGATTTACATTGATTAAATTGTATTTTGGACTTATAATTGTAGAATTTTAATGGTGGAAATTGTAGATTTTTGATCTATGATTTCAAAACTTTAAAAGATGATTTCTCATTCAATTTTGAGCAGGAGTTTGGTGGAATTTTCACAAACAAACTCCATTTTTTGTATGGAATTTGATTCTCAAGTCAATTTCCATATTCAGGAACTTCGAATTTTAGCCCTAATTTTGATCTTCTCACCCAAATTGATCGATTTTAGTGTCAATTGATTCATTATGTGATGGTGATATTATATTTGAATAGATTGTGCCATTTTGGGTATGAATTTTAGGAGAAAGCTCCGATTACCGCTTGATTTGACTACTAGTTAAGGAAAGTGGAATCCTAAACCTTGTTAAGCTTACTTGAACATTATATTTTCCTTTCTTTATGGATTGAGATGATTGAATACCTGCGGTTGATTGAGTAGTATTCACTAAATTGTGAATTTCATTTATGACTTGGTAGCGAATTACTGAGAGTGATAATTATGAACTCATGATTTGATTTTATGAATCCTATGTGGTACGATAATGTGGATTACGAATAGTATCATGTCGGCTTATTGTTGGAATTGGATATACACTATGGCTGAGTTTCACTTGTGGGCTAGAGAAGTTGATATATGCTTGAAACAAACTTGTCATTATGCCTTATTGACTGAATATTTGACTTGAGATGATCTATTTATCATGATGTGAACTCTCATTTGTACTCATCTTCATCATACTACATACATATATATATTTTTTTATGTGCATTATGACTGAGTATCACTGAAAGAGAAATAGGCATCGGGCCACACGTTCAGTGGTATGTGGTTGGTGTGGAAGGAGTATCTTGTTCTATATGCTTTACTTGTTTATAGATTCTCTTGTTGAGTGCCTGTATTTTGGTACTCATCCTTGCTTCTACACATGTGTGTAGGTTGTGAGCCTGGATCTACCTGCGTTAGATTCCATCATCTTCAGACCGAGCTTCCTGGATATTCGAGAGGTAGTAACTTGTCTATTTGGCAGACTCTCGGAGTCCTTATTTATCTTATGTTCTATTTGAGGACTGAGACTCAGACTTGTATATATCTTCTATTGTACTCAATATTAGAGACTTATACATGTGACACCAGTCTTGGAATAATTTTTTTAGATTGGATATCCTAGTGCTTGTCCTTATTTAGATTTCATCTCTTTCGCTTTAATATTATTATTAAATTGAGTAGGTTTGGGATTACTTGTCTTGACGGGTTAGGCAAGTACCATTATGACCATTTTCGGGTTGTGACACTTAATTAAACTAGTAAATATCAAATTTTCGATAATTTTGGATAACCAACTTTAATGTAATTTCAATGTAGCCTCCGTTGAAGCAATAACTTTGAACTATTGTGATTTTCAAGGTGCGAATGGGAATCTATAAAAGGCACCTTTTGGAAGATACCTTTTGAATGACAACGCTCCATCTCACCCTTTCACTGTGTATAAATTTAGCAATAGAATATATATGTTTCATTTAAGATAAATTCTATTTAATGTGCTAAGGTATATACTAATGCATTGCACAAGTTCTCCTTTTTTAGTTATCCAACTCTGGTACAATCATATGCAGTTGATACAGGCATAACATCAAACATATCAGCGCAATGGCACACTAACGTAAGTTGATGTCTTACTATTTTAGAACTAAAACAAAAAATTAAGGACTTACCTAGAAAAGTTAGTTTCAGAGTTTCTATTTGAAACCTTCAATCTAATTCTTGCAGTTATCCTATCATCTTCTCTGCTCGGTCAAATTTCTCTCCATTTCACCCTTTCACTGTGTATAAATTTAGGGGTCTTACCTTAGATTTTAACTTATTATATAAGAGCCACTTAGTGCTGAAGCAGGCATGAGACCGCCAACATGCTTGCTTCAGTTGCCTGCTTAAGCAGACAACTAACGATTGACGTGCCTGCTTCAGCTGCTTGATTTTACTATATTATTTCTATTAATGATTTCTTCACCTACTTTAACTATGATTTTATAATAACTACCGATTGACGTGCCTGCTTCAGCTGGTTGATTTCACTATACTATTTCTATAAATTATTTCTTCACCTACTTTAACTATGAATTTATAATATTATCCCAATAAATTATTTTTTTCAAAAGACATTTTTCAATTAACGTGCCTACTTCAATTGCTTGATTTTGCTATTTCCTCAGTTGCTTCAATTATGAATTTATAATATTGGCCCTAATAAATTTATTTTCTTAAAGGTAGTTTCCGATTGACGAGCCTACTCTAGCTACATTATTTTGTAATATTACTTCTAATAAATCATTTCTCCAACTGCTTCAGCTACTAAAAATGTAAAGTATTTAAATAATAAATAAAAATTTTGAACTCTCAAAATTTTATATGTGCAACATAAATTGAAACAAAATAATTAACATATATTATTTACAAATAACATAAGATGTGCTATAAGTTGTAATAATTAAAAACTTAAACATTTAAAATATATGTATAAAAAATCTATCTATATTACATAAATTAAAATTAAAAAATAACATGTGTTGGGCCCGTGATGAAGTTGGGTGAAGCAGACAACTCTTCGTCGACGTACCTGCTTGAGCTTCCAGCTTCCTCTTTTTTATTGTACGGGGCCCATAAAAATATTTCATGAATTTTTTATTTTAATCTTTTTAAGGTAGCTGCTAAGTGACGCGCCTTGGTTCAACTACTTGATTATATTTCTTTAGTTGCGTTAACTATAATTTTACAATATTAACCTAATAAATAATTTTTCAGCTGCTCCAATTATGATTTTACTATATCGCCCCGACCAATTATTTTAAATTATGTAAATACTCAAATTAGGATAAAATCAATTTCTCTTTAAACTGGACAAATAAAATTATATAACTATTTTAACATCTTTCAGTGATTATATTTGTGTAAAAAAGGAAGTACTTCTAAAAAAAAAATATAAATAAATAAAAAAGTTTGTGTATAGTATTTGAAATGATATAAAAAATACTGTACGTCACAATAATTGTCAATTTGTGCTAATAAATTGGGACAATGAAAGTAACATATATTATTTAAAATTTATGTAAAACATACTATAAATTACAACAATTACTAATTTAAAATATTTTTTAAAAATAGAGAAAAATTTGATTGACACTCAATATGTGCAATGTCACGACCCAAGCCTAGGGCCTAGATGTGACATGGCGAATGAGAAACCCAAAGGAACCCCAAACAAGCCTCTCAAACTTGTCATCACACTTCATCGGTCGCGA